>JAOXYJ010070245.1:0-11768 GCA_028566555.1 Lithophaga nigra
GCTGTCAGAAAAGCTGTTCTAGAAACTGTTCTAGAGCAGCTCTCCTGACAGTTTCTATGAGAGGTTAGAACAGATCTGATCTGTATTTCAACATAAAGATAAAATATTCCAAAACTTAACCACTTCTCCGTCTGTTTTGGTGTGTTTGACTTGAAGGTAACGGACTCTGCTAACTCGCAAAATTGCTAATCTGCAGAACTTATAATTCTGCGTTTACAAGTAAATTATAGCTTACAAAAATATAAAAAAAATAAATGGAAAAGCAGACAGTCCCACAATTAACAATTCTTTGACGAGGAAGTTATTTACACGTGCTCTGATACAGAAATCAAACAGTCCTAATGTTGTTGCGATTACTTTCCTTGAGGGTATAAAATCAAATAAAATGGACAAGAATATAATTTAATTTTGTGACGTTTAGGAGCGCCACTTTTTATTTATCTGAAATAGCGTTTTAACAAATTTGGACAATATACCGATTTATTTAGATAATTATTATTTCCAAACACTCCGTCCTGAAGTGAAAAAAAAATTAAATATAATCCAAACGATGAGTGTTCGTCTGAGACAAAACGTTTCACTTTTTATCCTTAAATGGATATTTCGCTTAAAACAAAGTACACATATTAATGAACCGAAGATCTAGCCTCCTGGCTATATATAACTTGCTTAGAAAAACTGAAGAAATGACACTTTCCTCCGACTACCTTTGGTGGTGATTTCGTCTGCATTGTTAACAATTAATGCAAAAGATATTCTATCAGGCAGAAAATATTTTTCAATTCGTTTTCCGCCTGTATATATATGTTCCTCGAAAGCAGTCAAAAGCTCCAGTAAATGGCTTCTTTGAACTTTTAAATCCTACTGTGAAACAGTGCAGGTTATACTGAAGTTGATTAGATGTCCATATGCCCATCCATCTGTTTTGCGTTAACTTTTGAAAAAAGTTTTAGACCGGGAATTTTAGTGACCGTAAAGTTTATAGCACAGCTCTTTTTTATGTTTAGGTCTTAAGCTGGATTGCTTTGCTCTACTTTACATATACATTCTTTTCCTCATACTTATACTCCCGCGATAACGGGGGTATATAGTCATGGCTTTCGTGTGTCTGTTCATAATTCTGTTGTTTCATAACTTTATGGGATTTCTTGTCCAGATTGTTAATTACTTGTGAAATAGTCAAAGCATTTTACCCCTTACAAATTCGAGGAATATAGGTCAAAGATAACAAATATTGGCCAAAATATAAAAATTAACAAATTTGATGACGCCATTTACTGAAGAGTATGACATTTAAACAAATATACGTTTGCAGCAGTATTTCTTCGAATAAGTCAATTTTGTCAACATTCGAAATTTCCCATATTATGTTTTGATCCGAGAGTAAATCTCCTTTCATAAATCTCATTTACGTGTTTTAATCCATTCTTGAGTGACACTAACTCAGAAACTAGGCATACAACATATTTTATTTTTGCCATCACGAGTATTTGTATCACAAATAATGTTTGCTAAATCGTAGTTACACGTTATTCTTACCTGATGTGTGACTCGTTACTGGCTTTATAAACATAGGAATTCGACGGCCCCCACATGTGAAGCAGGACATGATTACCTTTCGGAACACCTGATGTCACTCCTGGCTTTATACTGTCTGGTGTTTGTTGATAATAATCTTGTCTTGTTCTCTTTATATGGGTTTTCATGGACTCTGATACTCTTTTCATTCGATCTAGTCAATTTAAAAGTTTTTCAAAAATTAGTCAATTGTTTTATTTTCAAGGAAATGGATTTCTGGTACAAAAATTAAAAAAAAGTACACCTAAGACATTATATTTAATTATTCTCGAATTTGATGTTTTATGAAAAATTAATTGCTGTATGGAGGACGTAATAGTTCAAAGGGCTCAAGTTAATAATACAAACGTCCAGTCTACGCCAGAGAATTGTTGACATTTTAAGACCTTTTATTTGTTGAAACTGATTTCACAAAATATTTTTCTTTTCAAGTCTGTGTTTATTCTATTATTAACAACACTTGGTTTTCTGCTGCGCCAGGTCTGATGAATCTGACGTAATTTGAGGTCGAATATATTTTTCGCGCTTCATAAGCCTTCAGTACTATATATTTTACAGTCACTGTATCTGTGAATGTTGCGTAAGAAAAGGTCCTAACACTTGCCGTTCAATCCCTTTGTTTTAATATATGTAGCTGAATATTTTTCAGCTAAAGAAAAATATATCGGATTTTTTACGAGTTTGTCAAAGTGTTGATTTTCATTTTGGAAAAAAGAGGTATAAATGGTATCAAAAAGTTGTATTTTTTTTTTTTTGTTTAGAATTGAAGGACACCAATTTAGCTTTGTTGTACCGATAACGCACTTTTTGCATTAATACAGTTGCAAAACTGTACGTCATTAAATTTATTTCCATATAATATCTATGTGAAGAAACCTTCATGGAAAGAGACAAAGAAGATGGACAACAGCTTATACGAACAAACAAATCCGGCTTTTCTTGAACACTTCATCGTTGATTTATTTATTTTGGTCTTGCGAATGTAAATGACTGTTTGCTGACCATTTTAGTATATCTTTTATATATTCGGAAAATACTTCACAGCTGAAGTTATTTATATAATCGAAACGCCTTACTGAACTATAAACAAACATTTGTGATATACCTTGCGCAGTATAAAATCGTGTGATCAAGTGAGTTTGAATTTGTTTTTCTTGTACAATCTACTTTTGAAAATATAGAAATACAGTTCTGTTTTGTTATTAGATAATATTATGCACCATGAAAGACTTATCACCAAGACAGATTATATATTGACGTAAATGCACTTCTTTTATAAAAATGGAGATGAACATCCTTCTTATCATATTTTTATACTGGGTTTGAACTGGTGAAAATCTATTACAAAACCACTCTAGTTAGTTTATCTTATTAAAATATTTGATACATGTCACACTGTCCCAGAATCACAAACCATTGACAATTTAGCATCATATCATCGCATCAAAGATTTCGGAGTCCACGTCGATCCCCACAAAGAGGACTCGGAAACCCTTGACTCGGGAAGATGATCTATAATAACCAGACTACTATCAAAATAAGAGTACGGACGGAATTGTGCTCCTCTATATATATTTAATCTGGCAAAATAAATGATAAAATAAAATAAAGTGTTTGAATTGTAACGATCATAAAACAGCTGCTTTCCAACCCTTTTTAAGGTACAGTTTACAAGCTTTAACGACATCATTTCATAAACTTTGAAATAATTGAAATTACATGTACTTTTTACTCATTCAGTTTATCAAAATAAGTAGGTTGAATGAAAGCGGATTTAGGTGTATTTGTATTGAAACTGCAATACACGGAAATATTCTTTTTAAAATTCACCCACGCTCAGTATTCATAAAAACTGCGGGATGAAAAATAAAAATTTGCGCAGAGACCTGGAAAATTTCTAGTTCAAAGAATTGTGTTTATAAATGAAAATATCGATACCGCTTTAATGCATGATAAATTAATTATCTCCCGAAAGTTATGTTTTTCCCAGGTGATGTTCCTCTCTAAAGGATATAAAAAGACATATAATTAAGGAACAGCATCATTTTTAAACAAGTTGTCACAGTGTAAAAACGAGCAATCGATGGGTTTAACGCAATAGCAGGTAAGTCTGCCAGCACTTGTCAAATACTTTGATATGTTTAACTGTAAGATTATTAATGATTCAATAACAATAATTAACAAAAGGATAAAAATAAATCAATAAATACACAAAAACAACTAGATGGAGGTGTCGGAAACGACAACTATCCCAGCAACCCCACAATGAATTTTTGCCCTTAATTCCCTATGGCAAGGACTAGGGCTCTTGTGACAATTAACGACGAGTGCACTGACATATTACTATTTGTTAAATAATTTTTTTTACTTTGGCCCTTTTTTAATTTCTAGGCCCCTTATATTCCGACAGTATGGGTTATGACTCTATTAACAATAACAAACGGCATTTGCAACCAATGACATTGCAATGATACATTACAAACCAATTTTTAAGCAAATTTACAATTTTGATCCCTTTTTTACCCTTCAATTGATCCTGATCCCACAATTTGAACTTCAGAAAACTTACTGCGGCAGTAACTAAAGGAACATTACTCTATTGTAGTTTGAGCAATATTTATTGATGAATTTATTACTATTATAAGATATATTTCAGGAAAAGCCTTCAACGTTTATAAATCCGTCTTGATTTTAAGGGTGCTAGTTCCAACAGTAATTAAAATTGCCAAAACAAAAACATTTTGCTCAATCTAATTAACAATAGATCAATTAATCAAGGTCCAAAATGTCAAACTTACAGGGAAACCCAGTAATTCTCTGACTAAATATTAGCCGCAGTCAAAACGTCGATGAAGCTTAGAAAGTGAAAAAAGGGGAAAAGGAAAAATGTTCAAAGGGGGTCAAATTGATAGCTGATTTCGATTCTTTCCTAAATTGTCTTGCCTTTAATATCTTGGAAACTCGTAAGCTTTTCTTGAGTATCCGTATATACTTAGATTCTCCGCACCTCGGTCGCTGGAAAGTTTTCTTGTGATTTATATAGAATATAATTAATATCAATATATTTTGTACATAGTGCATTGTCTCCATACGCACAAGATGTAAGTCATGAAGATGTCAGCCAAGGGGCTTCAAAACGTTGCCACATACAAGTAAGAAAGTGTATGCTGGTCAATTTGCTTTCGTTTAATAGGATCTGAAAAAATGTGGTCCATTTAATACCATAAAAACTGGAAGTTCTTATTCCTTTTTCTTTATAACAGACCATTTTGGGCATTTTCAGGTTGCATTTTGTTTTAGTGTACAGTACATGTAAGCGGCAAGAACAGAAGAAGAACAAGTAAAACTCAGTGACCACACTGCTTAGTTTGTCTTTGAATGAGAGTGTTTGTACTCTACTTTTTGTGTCTGAAAGTTCCTAGTTAAGGACATGGTGACCTTGAAAAGTAGAAAATATATGATTTTTCAAGTATCTAGCCTTATTATCCTTAAATTAGGCCATTATTTCTTTTTGAAACACTGAACGCCAACTTTGATCAAAAATATTTTTACAGAGAATAGACCATTGGCTGCCTATAGGAATATCATAAAATCATGGTGACTGTCAGTGGTGCTGTTAACTATTTGTGAAGAAATATGTCCATCTTTACATAATTTTGGTCCATTTTGGCTTACTGTAGAGATTATGGAGGTAAAATGACTTGGAATTGTTTTTGTAGGCTGAAATGGAAATTATTGCTAAAAATTCAGATTTTATATTTTGCTAACGTGCATTAGTCTTTCAGATTTCTAACAAATAATTTTCCTTAATTTTGGAGACCAAACTGGGGCCTTATTGACCCTCTACCTTGATTTAGTAATCCTTTTGAATTGATGTCAAAATTTGAATCAGGTGTTCTAGTAAAATATAAATTGTTCTATGCGAACAATTTGTATTTTCCTAGAAAATAAATGTTTTCAAGTTGTTACGGTTTGAAAATTGAATTTTATTTTTATAGTAAATATTTTATATTGAGCAGTCTTAATGTTAGATTGTTGAAAAAGCGGTGATGTACCCATTTCAGTATGTCTCTACTGTTTTATTTGTTTGTTTTCTTTAATTGACTTTATATTCATAGAATAGTCTTATTAACGAAACATTTCTTTACTCATGTTT
Organism: Lithophaga nigra; assembly: GCA_028566555.1. NCBI lineage: Eukaryota > Metazoa > Mollusca > Bivalvia > Mytilida > Mytilidae > Lithophaga > Lithophaga nigra. The sequence goes on from JAOXYJ010070245.1 coordinate 5,735, forward strand.
TGCCTTTTAGATGCAGAGAAGAGTATAAAGAAAACTTTTGAATGCATAATAAAAATAAGCACTTCATTTGAGACAGTTTTTTTTATTGTATTTTGCACTTTCTACTCTTCAAATTACTCAACTTTTTTTTACCTATACCTAATAATTCCCTTTTGCAGATATGGAACAAAGGGACAATGTTAGAGACATCAACTTTTCCCGCCAGATGTACGAGTATTTATGTCAAGTTGTTGGATCAGAAAATGTTGTAAGAAAACGGAGAATGTTTTTTAAAGTATTCGATAACGTTGGGAAAACTTCGGCTGTTAAATTTATCAGTAGTGGAAGTAAAGCAGAAGGACTTGATCTACCGGGAAGTGACCTGGACGTCATGATCAGTGACGAAATAAATATGGTCTATAACGATAGGTCAAAAATTCCAACAGGGGTCAAACATGAACTGTTCATTGACACAGATAGAACACCAGCAGGATTTGCATACGTAAAGCTAAATAAATTTAAAAACTATCATAGGAATAAACTGTTATTACAAAATCACGATAACATGCAACTAGTTCACACAGAGGATGGGATTTTGTTATCAAACGTCATTTATAAGCATCTGATGCGATCGGTTTTGGACAAGAATAATGTAAGTAAAAACTATGCTTTTAACCATTTATGGTTACCGAACCATGGTCCTTGTGTATCAACGTTTGATGATGCATTTGACTTTGTAGTATGCTATAGATGTGAAGATTGGCCTAGCATTGCCTCCCACTGGATACACAGGCCACGCTTGGCAGAATGGCCGTCTCCACATTTAATTGCCGACATACTCCAAACACGAGTTTTGCTGGTGCCTATTGGAAGCAAATTTGGATCAAAGGAGGACAATCCTAACGAATGGAGAATCTCTTTTTCTGTAGCAGAAAAAATGCTTGTATATTCATTTAATCATACCCAGCTTTTGTGCTACGCATTGCTAAAAATAGTATTAAAAGAAATAATAGACAAACACGAAAAGACGACGAAGCTGTTATGTTCATACTTCATAAAGACGATATTATTCTGGATAATAGAAGAATTTGGATCGGGTATGTGGTATCCTGACAATTTGTTTCAATGCTTTCGAATGTGCATATGGAGGCTCGGGTATTTGGTCAGGCAAGGTCACTGCCCTAACTATTTTATTCCACAAAACAACATGTTTGAAGGGAAAATCTTAGGAGAATCACAAGAAGAATTATCCGTTTTGTTAGACTCTTTATATAACGAAGGAATTCACGTTGTTTTACGTAGTGAAACACTGCGTGAATCCTTTAGACAATCTGCTACAATACAGATTGTACATAATATCTGTGACGAAGATCGTGCCGTTTATCCATTGTTGCAATATTTTTGTCTGACATCTCAGACATATGCATCATTTATTAAAACATTGTTCTTTCTTGTGCATGCCCGGAGGTCACACTTTGCCAAAGAGCTTTTCTTTATGTGGTTTACCAGCCGCTGTATCGGTCAAGGTATGATGACTAAGTACAATTTAAATATCAGAAACAAATATCTATATTTGCAATTTAGAAAGGTTGAGTTTTACTTTCTACTGGGAACATCTAGTGACTCACTGTGTGGTTGGCTCTGTTTGGCTGCATTTTACTATCAGCACATGCAGTATATAAAATCCTTAACAATTGCTAATTTTATCTTGTCAGAATGTTCATATCATAGACAACTGATATACTTTTTTTTCACTAAGCCTCGTGGTATCGCGTCGTTGCAAAATATTGGTTTGTCATTTCTGGAGCGATACAAAATATCGTGTACAAAAGCAGTGATACTTCATCCATGCCAAAATGGAGTATTTGATAAGTCCGACTTGCATTTTATACGCTTTTTTAATTTTACGCTGTTAGAACCAAAAGGCTTTACAAACTTTATACGTTTTATGTGCTACCACCATTTAAAAAGAGTCAGAGACAGAAATACGGTTTTGTGGGACTTAGAACGTACCATTGAAGACCTTGATGACGAAGATGTTATACCTTTTGTTGTAGCTCACGGTTATTTCATGAAAGCGTTTAAAGTATCAAATTTTAAACTTTCAATACATATACTTCAACGCCTTGTATCAAGAGTTACTAGAATGTGGGGAAGAAACACAGTCTTTCGGAATATGAAGTCTTCATTAAAAGAACATTTGCAGGCGCTTAAATCATCGCATGGTCATTTGTTGACTGAGTTTATGTCACTGGGTCAGCTGAGAGAATTTCCGGCCGAAATAATTTCAATGTATATATGAACATGGTATTCAATTACAATTCTTCATATTTCCACCATTTGTGTTTAACCTTTTCAAACCTTTTTTGTTGTTGTGATACTAACAGTAATAAAGAAGAATTTTGAAAAGACTTAACTTGAGTAATGTGGCGAAGCAACAAGGGCGGTCTACCGTGGCATACTTAAGAAAGTTGTCACAAATTTGGTACGTGAAAATATACAAATGGTAAGATAAATGAGTGGCATAGGCATAATGCACAAGCCATAATAAAGTAATTTCCTTTCATAACCTAGCAGTGTGACGAAACACATAATTCAGCAAAAACACCGATGTATATCACGAAGATGTCCTCTCTCTAGTTTTGAAAGTAAAGAGATATCACTGATACCTCTTACTTAACCGTTAAGTCCATGATTATCATTTTATAAAGTTAAAATCACCGACAGGACGACCTTACATTGGAATGAACGTTTGTTTCTTCGACTTGTTTTCAGTACTATACCTGCCCAGTAATGAAATATAATATTAAGATATAAACGCTTGATTAACCATAAATTATGTACATTCCAATAAATCATGTCTCATCATTGGTGCTCGAAGCCAAATGCTTGAAAGTCTAAAAATAAAATAAAGTAAATAATAAATAAACAGAAAAATTAGAAAGGGCATTAAAATCTAAAGATCACCCAGAGAGAACCCCTAAACACAGCTAAGGATACCTTTTCAAGGCAAAATGAACTATAATTTACTGTCTGGAAATTTCAAAAATAGTGATAAAGAAATTTCAAGCCGGTGTAAGGTGAAATTTTGACCCCGTTGAAAATTGATCCTTTGACTTGTTGAATTTTTATCTTTTCCTTTGAATCTTGATCTTTGTTGTTGAATTTTGATCCGAAAAGAGGTCAATATTCAACGGTACAAGAACATCGGTTACAGTACAATATTAGTGAGTTATTTAAGTGATCGAGAATTGAAACAACCGAAAAGGGAAAAACAAGATAAATTTTACTATTAATGAGTATGTTTGGTTTTTGTTCGGAACTCTTCACATGTACTTTGAAAAAAGGGGGTAATTGTCAAGTGGCGGTGTCTGCTTATTTAGTACTGGTAAAACTCATGGAATTGGTAATACTTTGTGTCATTGTTCACCACCACCAGAAGGCGTGTCGCCAATAAAGTTGGAATTTCTAGCTTGAAGGTCAAGGTCACAAACTTAATTCAAGTCCAGTTCGTGCATATGTAAAGACATGAAAGCGGGCTCTCAAGAAATGGTCTTCATCTCAAATGTATCTAGTTAAGCCTATTTTGTACTGACTGCATTTACTTTTACAAATAAGACATTTACATCAACATAAACATCATCTAAATGAAACGAAACAATGTGATGTCATGCTATAAGTTTCCTCATTTCGTCCCGATTGCCAAACTAACATGGCCGTATAGAGCTATTGCTTCTGATTCGTACATTATAAAAACAACTTTCATATCTGAAGATGCGTTGCCAAAAAACCGAAACTAAGTAACATCCATGTTTTGAGTGATTTGCCCGAATTTAGAAGAAAACATCTGTGGAAATTTGTTAATAGTTTTAGTGAATGAATAGCATTGAACAAGATTACCCGATATGACCAGTAAAGGCTTTTTTCCATGCATTCATATTTTGGTGTCACTGACGTTCTCGTGCCTTTACGTAAATATACTTTGACTATAAATGAATTTGCAATTTACGATTTCGATGTTGATGTTGATATTGTCTTGACTTCACGTACATATATTATTTTTATTTGAAGGGCTTAACTCTATCTTAAACGCTGTTGTTTTTATTTGGCGAATGCACACTATATTTAATGCCTTTAAATGGCATCTAAGAACATCAACTACAGAGTAAAAGTTTTATGGGTGAAACCTTTTTTCACACGTAAATCTGCCTCTGTTTTTTAGTGCAAGCCAAGAACTTTGAAGGCTGCACACAGCAAAACAGTAAAACTTTATCAAATGTTATTTTAGTTTTGGATTATCTTATGAGTCTTTTGTTAGTACTGACTTGTTGGACTGTACACCAGTAGGGTCGATTTCGATTGAAACACATGCAGTATTGTCTAATTAGACTAGCTAACATCAGCTAAAAGAAACTTGGATCACGAGAAACAGCAAGCTCTTGGCTAGTATGCTACACTTATTGGTACCTATCCCAAATATAAACTGAAAAATCAAAAGCAAACTGTCGAGAAAACATGGTGATTTCATTTTTGCAACGATGCAGGGTGGACATTTGGTGACTTTTCAACATTGATCCTCTGGTTATCATTCGATCCTTGGGTTATTTTTCAACGTTGACAATTGATCCTGTAGATCAATTCTCAACGTTGAAAATTATCACCAAAAGCGTTACCGGGTCACAAATGATTTTTATTGCACAAAAGAAAAAATCAGATTTTTTTTTATATCGAAAATCATAAAATTTCCTTCAAATCGAAACCTAAATTTATTGGTGAAAACTCAGCATCAGGTGGTTTGCACCTTTCAGGCCTAACTATTTTTTCTTAAGGATGACCCTTTGGTCACATTTAAACGGTGAAAATTTACCCTTTGGTTACTTTTCAACGTTGCAAATAGACACAAAACCTGTTAAAGTTTTTGTATTGGAGTGAGTTTGTGCAATTTATCTCGCTTATGTAATAGAACATGTAGCTTTAGTTTATCAGTGTTGTTGGATTAGTCCTTCATAGCTTAAGTATGGTTTAGAAAAAATTGGGAGAAAACCTTTTGCATATTTTGAGTTTAAGAACAATGGGTTTTTATGTCAAGCTAGCTGTGATATTTTATATATATATATTTACCTTAAAGAGAATTAAACCTCAAACAAGAGGCTCCAAGGAACCTGTAATCACGCACCTGATGAGTCGTTACTAAACGTAAAATTCATCTGGCATACAAAATTATAACCTTTTAATCTTTTGATCTTTTGGCTAAAAAGAACTTCAATGGTCGTCTGTGTTTTTACCGTTTGTAGGTCGGCGAATCCAACCGATGTGCTAAAAAAGGTCTAATCTCTCGATTGTATCTGAAAGGTGCCAGTTTCTTGAGAATGCGCTCTTTCTCTTTAATTGTTCATCTAAACGGAAAGTTCTCCTATTAAAAATTCTGTCAACCACGATAATCACGTGAAAGCTAACGAGCGTAACCATTAAAAAACACAGTTAACTTTAAATAGTGTTACGCAGAATGAATGGAGATTATAGTGACATAATCTTATGCCTCTTTATTTACGTTCTTAATCAGCATTTAACCTATTTCAAATATGAAGGGGAACATCTTTTAACTAAACTCGGTACCTGAAACTGATATAAACAGGAACTTATAACTTCTAATGAAAAATAATGAAGCGCATAGTCACGGTAACCAAAACCAATTTTTAATATCAAGATATTATTAAGTTAGATACACGTATAAGACAAACGAGTCGAATTTAATTATAAAGTTTCATCTTTAATTTCAATTTTTTAAAATGTTTTTGTTGTATTATTACAAAATACTATCTAATTTGTTCTTAAAACAGCAATTGTTACTGTACATTGTCACGAACCTTTTGTTATTAAAAAATTGCCTTTGCTGGGTGGTTTCCTATCTATATTAAAAAGTTGCAACAAAATAGAGAACTTTATATTATTTTTAGTTGAGTTGTAATATCCAAATTCATAAAGTACAAGGAAGCGTAGTATACCGAAATTCCAGATTCATAAATCGTTTGGAATACACAATATCGAGAAAATA
>JAOXYJ010070353.1:0-11761 GCA_028566555.1 Lithophaga nigra
AAAAATGTATATTACTGCTGTAAACTTCAATGCTACTGCTAAATTCAAATAGAAAACACGCACTTTATTTGACCTCATGGGTCATGGTCTAAAAGGCCAATTAAGCATGCTCTTACAGTAAAAATTGTAATAGCTTAAAAGGATGACAGTAGATATCTTGTCTCCTTAGAATCTGCAAAGAAACTATAAAAGGTGGGTCACCTCTGAAAAAATCAGACTTTGTATAAAAAAAAGAGAATATGCCAGAAACACCGTGGCGTGCCAGATCCTTAGAGGGTAAACGCACGTGGAGTCGGGTAGCAATTTGATGCTGCGTTCACACGTCAACAAGTTATCAAAACGTCTCGAAAACGGTAACTAAAACGCATGTAACGTTCTGAACATGTTCACATGCTAAATGTGGTTAGATTCTGAACATTTCGGTCCAGAAAATAACCCTACTTCGTCAGGGACCTTGCAAGAATAATGAAAGACACCAGCCCAGAATTTTTAAATTTCAGATAGTCTGATCTCATTCTGCATCCTGTTGACGCCGCCATTTTGTCCGGAAGTAAGATGACCGAAAAAAGGTACATGCGTGACCGGAAGTGGGTGCGTCCCTAGCAACACCCTTAGTAACCAAAATTTCCCACTTTTCTCCATTTTTGCGGAGGAGGAGGAACAGCAGCAGGCTGTTGTCGTTGTTTCTGCTGCTGCTCGAGGGAGAAATATGGCTGCTCCTCATGCACACAGATTGGTTTGCAATGTTTAGATTGGTTGATTTTCCTGTGATTTGATTGGTTGTTTTCGTTTCTGACTTCAGTCCTTGAGTTGTTTTCATGCATACCCATGATTTTATACCCAGTGCATCTCAGGGCCCGATCATATATGTTCCAAAGATGGCGAGGTGTCGGAAATGATATGTATATTAAAACAGGTAATGCTAGTAAGCAAACACAATACATGTCTCAGCATGTTGTTTATTATGGGGGATGTGAGCGTTGGAATTTGTAAACTAGCCACTATCATACACAGACCAACCATACGATGTCAAGACAACTTTGTGATTTGTAAACCGACCTAACTGACTGATTGACATCATTATACATACACCAACCATATTATGTCGCAACCTTGTAATCTGTAAACCAACCTGAATGCGATTTGTTGTCATATCTGGTAGCATTTCCAATTACAACATTTAATGCAATGGCAATGTGATATGTAAACCCATTTTCGATTAGACGCCGTCCTTTGTTAAATCGACGATTAACGGTCGGAATCATTAACGATGGCCTCGCTCAGACGTAGTTGACGTTCCCGGCTGACTTAGAAGCGTAATTTTGAACACCCCTTTTCTGGTTTTGTATTAAAATAGAGATAACTGTGTTGTATTTGAAGAATTGCCAGGTTTATTTGGTATTTTACAGTCGCAAATATCCGTAGCACTGCATTTGGGATTGTCAAATCTCCAGCTGACCTCGGAAACTCTTCATCTCTTAATTCTTCCGACGTTTCAAAGAGTTCATCTTTTAAGTAAGATAGTCTTATAAATCAAGTCTTTTATCATAATTGTACATTATATTGTATTATATGTGTCACTATCTGATAGCAATACTAACTTGGGAACAATACAATTAATCTTTTGCCATGTAGTTGTTCCCATACACTATGAATCGATACTGTCATGTAGTATACAATATGTAGTAGACGTTTCAGCAGTATATAAATTCTTGTTTGATGCTACACCTCTACAATTCTGTATCGATAACAGATTAACAGTCTGATACGATGTGTTTTCTCCCGACATTCTGCAGTTTTACAGTGAGATTTTGCACACACATACATACATACACACACACATCCCTTCATACTGGCAAATAAAAGTACAAATTAAGTAAGTTTATAGGATTCTGTTTTACTGAGTCGATTTGCAAAATATTGACATTTTATTTTTATTGTAGCTTAGTTCTCAAACCGTGATTATAACGGTTCTTCACGAAATAGTGGATTCAACCTATTTACTCTCATCAATGTTTACCGTGTTTGTATTGCAAGCGTGTAAACATAACAAAGAGATCTTCTTCCATGATCACGAAAGAAGCCTTGAACTGATTGGAAACCAGGATCAATTCACTTCTCCTTATTCAGTGTGTTCAGTATTGTACATGATTCGTATACTTGTGTTATACCCCGTCTTATTGGGTAAAGTCAGTGAAGGGTCGCACAACAGATAGGTGGTACAGTCAGTGAAGAGTCGCACAACAAATAGGTGGTACAGTCAGTGAAGGGTCACACAACAGATAGGTGGTGCAGTCAGTGAAGAGTCGCACAACAGATAGGGAGAACGGTTATCTACTACGATACAGGGAATATTTCTGTAATTATCTGTGATATTGACACCTCATAATGGTTAACCGACCCCTGATAGTGACTCTAAAATGTTCCGAGTGATGACATTAATTATGGTTTCACATAGCCTTGAATGAATAGCTTTCCTGGTAGGAATAACCTACTATCTAGAAAGTACCTATAGTGGACACCCCTAGAGTAGCGGATCAACAGTGAAATGTTAACTCCATACGTCGGTGAAGTCGCTATAGTGGACACAACCCCTAAAGTATCGGATCAACAGTGAAATGTTAACTCCATACGTTGGTGAAGTCGCTACAGTGGAAACAACCCCTAGAGTAGCGAATCAACAGTGAAATGTCCATACGTCGGTAAAGTCGCTATAGTGGACACAGCCCCTAGAGTAGCGGATCAACAGTGAAATGTCCATACGTCGGTAAAGTCGCTATAGTGGACACAACCCTCAGAGTAGCGGATCAACAGTGTAATGTTAACTCCAGACGTCGGTCAGAATGGTATTTTACAGTCGGACATTAATGCTTGTTGTAAAGCTTTGTTTCTAATCGTCCTCTGTTGTCTACAGAAAGGTATATTGTGGATTCATTTATTTTCGTGAGTACCAATTTTCGTTGTTTCAGAAAAAAAATGTACTTTCGATAGTACTTAATTTAGTGGTTTTACTGTTTTCTGTTGACTATGTTACCAAAAATGTTTATTTTGTGGAATACTAGATTTCGGGGTTTGCCTATTCCCACGAAATCCACGAAAATTAGTAAACCGCGAATAATAATGAATCCACAGAAGGTCCAAACAAGACGAATACTTTGATGTACATGTATCTGTGGTGTCTTAATTCAAGCTCGATTGGATAGATGAGATGCAAGTGATCGTTTACAAGTGACTGTTTTTTGCAGTCAATGATCGTAACAATCAATTTCTTTACTATCATTTTAACGAACCCGACCATTTCATTGTCTCTATAAAGGTTCGAACTTTACAGAAAATTTACCGTCCTACAAATGATCACATCTTGAGTACCCCATACCGTCTACAAAAATAAAATTTCAGAATCAGGGAATTATGGACAGCGTAAAACGACAAATGTGAAGATGTATGTAATTTATCCAGTTCAGGTGTAGTGATATCAACAGATTTGAATTTTTTAATATCTCTGTGCGCCGACGTAAAAGTCACGGTCATTGAGGGCAACACACTATCTATAAACACGTTATGTGGTGTGTATTGTAATGGACATGACTTCTACGTCGGCAAACAGAAGTATTAGCGTGTCTATGTATGTTTCCGTCAATGCAAAAGCCGCAAAAAGTGAAGAATACAAACGCGATACCGGTAGTAACAGTATTGTGGGGACTATATATTGGTAATTGCAGTATCGTTGTTTAACAATAATAGTAGTTCCAGGGATTCTAGTATTGTTAGCACAATCCTGGTACAAAATTTTTTTCCAGTATTGTACTGGTATCATGAGCAGTACAGTACTGGTATTTCCAGTATTGTAAAATTTACAATACTGGAATTCCAGTTTTGTTGAGTTTATAATACTTTGGATTCCAGTATTGTAGATCGAACAATACTGGTAATTCCAGTATTGTAAACTTTACAATACTGGAAATTCTAGTATTTTTGAAGTATAATACTAGTAATTCCAGTGTTTTGAAATTAACAATACTAGTAATTCCAGTATTGTTGGATTTACAATACCGGGAATTCTGTATTGCGTAACGAACAACACTGGTATTAACAGTATTTTCCAGTATCTTCCAGTATCTGTAATTCTGGTATTACCAGTATTCTCCAGTATCTTCCAGTATCTGTAAATCTGGAATACCAGTATTTTCCAGTATCTTACAGTATCTGTAACTCTGGAATACCAGTGTCTTCCAGTATCGGTAATACTGGTAATACCAGTATTTTCCAGTATCTGTAACTCTGGAATACCAGTGTCTTCCATTATCGGTAATACTGGTAATACCAGTATTTTCCAGTATCTGTAATTCTGGAATACCAGTATTGTCCAGTGTCTTCCAGTATTCTAGGGAAAAACATTTCAACGACAATACTGGAATTCCAGTATATTCCAGTACCTTCAAGAATTACAGATACTGGAAGATACTAGTAACAATACTAGTACAAAAAATTTGTTCCAGTGTTGTATACGATACTAGTACTACCAGCATCGCGTTTGTATTCTTCACTTTATCCTTTATGTCCTATGAACGTTTTCTTTCTCCAAACCTGTAAATTTGAACTTCGTAATTTCTAGCCAAAGTGATACAGGCTGACATGAACCTTTAGTTGTAGTTTCATTTCTATTCCCTCCAACGAATTATAACGATGATTTCGTCTGCACTGTAATTATAATAACGCAAAAGAAATTCAACGAGGGAGATAATTTATTTCAATCAATTTTCTGCATGAGACTTATCTTCCGATACGTGCTTTTTCCGGAAGTTTTAATAATGAAATTATTTTGGATGTATTTTCCCCCAATTTAATGATTCACATTCAGATTTATTGCTACCATTGCACACTCGTAATTCTTCAAACGTTTTTCGGAAATACCTCCCACATCCCTATTTAGTTTTTACTGCGAACAGGTTCCAAAATATTTAAGTAAAATTAAGCTAATCTACTATGTCTTAATTTAACTTTCAATGGGAAACAGTCAACAATCTGTATTATTAAGTCTAAATAAAGAGACATTCAAAGTTGTTTACAAGAAAGTCATTATTTTCATATTTTGGTCAGAAGTTCAAGTAGTCGCAAATAATTATTTATTCCCTTACATGTACTACAGAAAATTCTTTTAAATTTACCGCCTTTTTAAACGTCTTAAACAAAAGTTTTTTATACCACTTATTTAAAATTCTACTAACTGCATTATTTTCCGTTTACAGTGTGTAGAAATTACGCAATTATCAAGCAACAACTTCGGCTACTACCGGGCTACTACCCGAGCATAGTACCTGTCTACTCTTGCAATTGCCATAAAATACTTCTATTGGGTGTTTCCTGTAACATAGCATAATGTTGTGTTATTAACAGTAAGGCTTATCTCTCTATCTTCCAAAGGTATCCTTACCTGGTTTTTGAAATTGTGGTTGTTTGCTTTTTATCAAGATGTTTTTATTTTCAGCGCCACTAATGAGACATGAATTGTTGAAATACACATATGTTGGAGCTAATTAATAATTTACTTTGGCATATTGGTTTGGTTGTTGGGGTTTATCGTCACTTTTAGCACTTTTTCAGCTATATCTTGACTACCAGACTTACTGGTGAGGAAAGCCTGGACAGCTTACCAGCTGACCCGGTGACACCCCTGACTTTAGGTGACGTCTAGATACCTTAACACTTGAAGCGGGATGCGCGGGACTCGAACCCATCACAGCGGTCTTTGGTATTTTGTGATAACGCATTCTACATGTATAACATTTTATTCTATCATTCTACATGTATAACATTTTATTCTATATATTCATTATTAATTACAGTTTCAACAGAGCCAAAGCACCAAGAAGCTTCAGAATCTTCCATAAGCAAAAGCAAAAGTTGTAATCAAATTGTTGGTAAGGATGTGGAAAACCTGAAACAAACAGTGGACTACTCGGAGAACAGTAAAGGTAATAGAGTTCACTTTTTTGACATATTTAACATTTGAAATAGTCGGAGAGATATGAAAATTATGGAAAATCTATTGAAAACGGTTTTCCATCTCGGAAGAACATGCTAGCTATTGCCATTGTTTAACGTCAATGTAATTTGCCATTGTATTGTCATTGTTAGGTTTTTACATTCAGTCTTGTTTCATGACACCTGTAGACATATTAATACTATACTTCGGAGAAATATTGCTTCGCTAGTATGTGTATAAAGTTTGTGCTCTATGTGTAAATCGAAAATGCATTATGATCGCCATAGTAAAATTATGTGCTCTGATTGGGTAATATTTCAGAGATTCAGTTAATACAATTCAAGAAAAGTGTTAATGAATTATCGTTGGATGGTCCATTTCAAAGTTATTTCAGCTGGTCGATTCATCGTAAATTAAGAACGTTCGCATACGGATGATACTATCTCAGTCAACTTTATTTAGGCCATCTTGACTTGTCGGTACAAATGAATGACCAATAACAAATTAACATATTTTTGTAAAATATATAAGGCAGTCTTGTAATAAAAATGTACTAGATCTACAAAGTTAAGAAATTGAACTATCAAAGTTAGCTAAACAAGATAAGATTCTAGAAAAAAGTCGATTACTTCGTGGGCCAATTGAGGGCTATATCACGACCCATCCTTTGGTATAGGGCAATCTTATGACGATTCATGAATATTGTCGGTATTACTGTCTCAGTCAGTAACCTTTAAGTCCAGTGTTAAAGTATGTGATCATCCAATGCAATGTAATTTAGGGTTTAGTGTTTGTATTTTTACCCCTCAAAATGTTGTTTGGATATAAATTTTATACTTGCAAGATTAGAAATTTATCGAAATTTTTTATATAAGGCGCTCAACTATATTTCATAGTGCTGAATATTTAAAATTTTGTATACGTCCATATAAAAGTTCAGGATGAGCTGTGAATATAATATGGATCCCGTCTCACACACTCCCAGCCAAATTACTAGACTATTTTCTGGATTATACGAATTATGAAAGAAAGAAATAATGAAGTAAATAAATAAATATGTGGTGCACATGGTTCTTATTAATACAAAATACGTTTAAGTTTTGTGAAACTCCATAGTACAGGGGTACTGGACACCGGGCTGGATACAATATCAGAACCCCTATTGGGGAGCGTAAGAACACGTTAATGGCTGATTTATTACCAAAAATGAATTATAATACACAGATATTGTGCACAAGTACCTCCTGTCGCGTAGTAAAAAAGTTTCTTAAACATTTGTGAAATTGCACAAAGTAACCTGGTTCTGGAGGAGCAGTGGATATAAAGAGCGTGTAAACAGACTTTCGGATGGAAGACATATACTTCCCATAAGGAACCATATTATCCATCGAATGGTTAAGAAATATCATAAATATCTTTTTTATGTACTTTTTACGAGGATCTGTAATGTTTACAGTGCCGTTATTATTTTTTAATTTTTTTCTTCTTTTTTCATAGATTCAACTGTTAGTGTAGATCAAGGGAACCCTAAAACTAGTTTAAACAAAGCAGATGCACCAGTAATGCTGATGAGAAAAATAACAATACCAGAAGGTCAGGGGAAAATAAGGTTACGAACTGCATTAAAATAAAGGACTTTCTAGTTTTTGTAGACAATGGTAATAAGAGAATTATAATTGGCGATAGCAATGGTTTTATTCACAAAATTGTTGATGTTTTAAGTTACCCATGGGGTATAACGGCGATTGACGAAAACACAGCGGCAGTAACTTACCCTGCGGAATGCTTTGTCGAGTTCCTTGACATCAATTCTAAGAGGGTGGTGCGGAAAATCAAAGTAATGGAAAATTGCTACGGGATATTGTACATGAAAGGAAATCTGTATATTGCTGCCCGCGGTAATGGAATACTGGTTACAAATTTAAAGGGAAATGTGCTAAAGACTATTGAGATAAAGGTCGGCTACAATCATTACATAGCTACTGATGGCATCAGAATTTTTTACACGTACAGATGGTGTGACATTCTGAAATGCCTTGATGAAAATGGGAAGCGCATTTGGGATTTCAAGGACGTGCAGTTGAGGGACCCAGCAGGTGTAACTTCAGATGTACATGGAAACGTATATATTGCATGCCCGGAACTAAATTATATAATAGTATTATCATCAAATGGACAGAATATTAAGAGGCTTATAAATGAGGATCACCCTACAAGCGTCTATTACGACAAAACTGGAAACTGCTTGTTAGTTTGTAATTACAATGGTATTGCAGGTATATACACTGTAAACTTATAGACATGCAGTCATACTTACGTGTTTCACAATGAAGACGAAATATTCAAGGTCAAAATATTCTAGTTGAATAAAAGAGGCTTTCACAAATTTTAGTTTCAGAAGTGTGTAGTGCTAAAAGAATTTTTATTATATATATCTTTCTCCGAAGACTTCTTGCTGGTAGAATATTTGTGCATTTATCCGAAATTCAATATGACCGCCAAAGTAAAAACACGCTTTTGGATTGACAGAAATTTCCAGAATTTCCAAAACTTTCTCGTCGGAAACCACAAAGTCAATAGAATTGTCCTGAATTAGGAAAGATTTGCAGATGTTGGTACTTCAAATCTGTTCTTTTGATGCCTATAAGAAATTCAAGATTTGTATAGTTTAACAATGGATCTTATCGGAAATGCGCTTAAAGATCTTGGAAACGGGGTACGAAATCAGTCCTATTACTCGTAATGTAGTATGGCTGGAGAATTTTCATTATTTAACGTTTCTACAAGGACTGCTTACTAGTGGAATATTTTTCCTTTTATTGGATTTGTCTTGTTTGCTTCCTGTTTGATTATCTTCTTAGAATTAGTAAGTCTTTACCATGTCGGCTTTATAAAACTTCTTTTCAACAGTCGTACCAGACGTTACAGGGGCTTGTCGTAATCTTGTTGAATAATAATCCTACTTATCTGTATATAAAATCTTTAATAACTTAAGTCGCCTGATTTGCCTGTTACTATATAACATTTATACTGAACATCTACCTTAGTGTTCAGGGAAATGTTTGTGCCCAGATAGATTTCCAATCAGAAATGCTTAAGATGATTCAGAATAAAACCTAACCATAAAATACTGCATCATCACACCGTATTGATATCTGGCCAACTCAAATTCTGTATACTTTTTATACGTGTGTCTGTGTTTTTGCTATTAAACAAGTGAAATTTTTTAATACTGTACTTGTGGTTTTCGTTAATTTATTTCTGTATATTTAACGTATTTCACACAGAAATGTAATTGAAAGGTCGTTGGTTTTTGAGGTTTATTGTCATTCTGTGATATTCCGGCTATGTCTTGATTACTAGACTAATTTGAGAAAACTGGTGAATCCTCTTAGTTTGGGTAAGTGTCTGGTAAACTAAACATATGAAGCGGGATAAGGAGGACGCGAACCAAAGTTAACGGTGTTAGGCCTGTGGTAATGAGTAATCGACCTTAACCACTTAGCTACAGTGTATATACCTTTTCAAAACAAGAGTAATGTTAGTGGCCATGTAACGGCCTTTTTTGTCTGATTTAATTACTTACATGTGTAAAGTCAGGACCCCATTACCTGAAGCCTTTCAAAGTTAGGTTTTGATTAAACTGAGGTGAGCTGAACTTAAATCGAAGGCTCTAAACTCCACAATTACTTGCCAAACGTTCCTGCTTTTCCTGCTACCAAAACCAGTTACGTAGGGGTTTATATTGAGTCCCGTGACAATATCCGAATGGGTAACAATATATACAAGTAACACGTATTTACACGTGGTCATGTTTCATAATTGAGTTAATTATTGAAATAAAACCGTTTTCGCTTTTTATCACATATGAAGTAACTATACTAATTTTCTTGGAGAAATCAATAAATATATAATAATAATTAGCCTTAAAATACAAAAATGAATTTTTTTCATGATTTAACCTATTGTAGTGAAACAGAAGATACGTGTAACTATGAAGCCTTTTTTTCGTATTAATGTCCTAAAATCTCACATAATAAAGCCAAAGAAATGCTTTCCTCGGTCATTGGAGTTCATTATATTACTATATAGGAATTCATCGTAAAAACACAGATTTGTACTAATGGGAAACCGTAGTATATATGTACTCTTGGTCATAAATATGGAATATTTTTTTTAATTTTTGACCTAATGTTAAAAACAAGTATGTCGTACTTTTTGTGTAAGAAAATTTTCAGGGATGAGACTTGAATATAATAAAACGACGAAAATAGATTTTGAATGAATCTTTCTTAGCATATTTCTCCGTTTTAAAATTTATTTTTCTTCACAAAAATTGTCATTCTCAAAACCCGAAAACTATCCCCGGACAAAAACGTAGAATGAGAGACTTTTGTAGCCCATCATGAAGTAATGAGATTTGTACAGAAATATTTATTTTGACCCTCCTGCACACAATTTTTGCACACTGAAGTTGAAAGTTTGACTTAGAAAATGCCACTGAAAGATCAATAACGATAAATATTTGTATGGATTGTTCTTGAATTTCTCCGTAGGATGACACGTTATGAACGGCAAAGAAAAAAGAATTATTTAATAATGTATCAGAATGACGCAACCCTTTTAATGATGGTTATCTATGTGTAAAGCTCATCTCCCAATTAATGGCATGTTTATGATGTATACGTCATCCGTTTCAAATTATCAATTCCATGCTATTAGAGTGATAATAAATATTACAAAGAAGAAATTTCGTAAGACCCGAAAGATCAATAAAAAGTTTCTCTTGTCACCGTAGTTGGAAAATAAAATTCTATTTCTGTTTGCTTTTCCGCTCTTTTTTATTTGAGTGAAGAATGAAACTAAAAACTCCATCTTTAACCATAACTTTAATATCAAATGTACTGAATAAATTCCTACCAAAACATGAAATACTACTGTTCTCTTTTGTGTGGTTATACATTTCAATACATTATTTGCAGTAGCATTTCAATTTGGTACATCACAAGAATTTTCAAGTGATGAAGTACAACGGCTGGTTGGTATCTAGACTCTACAAAACCCTGTTGATCTCTCACAGATCAAAAA
Organism: Lithophaga nigra; assembly: GCA_028566555.1. Classification (NCBI taxonomy): domain Eukaryota; kingdom Metazoa; phylum Mollusca; class Bivalvia; order Mytilida; family Mytilidae; genus Lithophaga; species Lithophaga nigra. Next base: position 11,075 of record JAOXYJ010070353.1, read on the forward strand.
GTTTTGGTTTGTAAAGTCTTGCGCTGGAGATGTCAAGTCTTGCACCGGACTGTGAAAGTCCAGAGCTGGAGATCTAAAGTCCAGCGCTGAAGATGTAAAGTCCAGCGCTGCAGATGTAAGATAGAAAAGTCTAGTTCTGGAGAAAAGTCTAGTTCTGAAGATGTAAAGTTAAGCGATGGAAAATGTACAGTCCAGCGCTGGAGATCTTAAGTCCTGCGATGAAGATGCAAAGTCCTGCGTCTAGCTCTGCAGATGTAAAGTTAACCGCTGCAGATGTAAAAGTCCATGATGTGCCAATCCTGCAGTGAACTTTGCCTTATTTTAAATGGAAGGGTACTTAACAATTCTTTGCATGTTGGTTTTATATCAGAACGTGTAAAAGATGCAAGTGCGGCTTGTAGACATCTTGTTGGATGCAATTCCTTGGCTAGTTAACTTTACAGCAATATTTTATTGCCTAAAACTGCCCGATTGATCTGTTTCTTCTGGTACTTTTGTTGTGAATATCTACATCTGCTAAAATACTTTTCACAAAGTAATGTAATTTAAGATTCGTTGGTTGTTGGGGTTTATCGGAACTGTCTGCAATTTTCGGTTAGATCTTAACTAGCAGACATGCTGAGCAGCAAGCTTGTACTTGTTTACAAAATGGGTGATGTCCTCTTTTTCGGCAGATGTCTGAAACAT
>JAOXYJ010070462.1:0-11761 GCA_028566555.1 Lithophaga nigra
ATACAGAAACAAATCGGCGAGTAGGGGTGCACAATTAGTGCCCATTGGAATACCGATTGTCTGTTGGAATATCAACCAGGAGATGCTAACCCTTCCGGAGCACACGGTCTCACTCTCGAAGAGTTCGTGTTGTTTTATTTGTTCGTCAGTGTTGTTTACTCTTTTTGTTTTACAATTGTCAACTTTGGTATCTGTGATTACCTAATATCGATAGTTCTCAAATCAGTTAAGATAGAGGGAGATAAATATGTATAAAAAAACTTAAGAAACATAGCCAAGTGAAAATATGACCACTAGAAAGCACATAATACAAGTTACTCATACAGACACAAAACCGTTCTAGTACTTCACCTTAAAATCACCCATAGAAAACCTTTACCACTTCCATTCTTGTACAAGTTAGCCAAAAAGCAGACAAGACACAAGTTAGGGTTAGGAAATCCATTCGTAAACACTGTCTGTATAAATTCGTTATCCCTTAATTCCTGAAGGATTTTACAGTTTTAACTTAATATAAATATGATAGTTGCATATTTTGTCACTGGCAGTTTTGGGACATTTTTGTATTTCTATGCATAATATGGGCTGAATAACTAATGTGTACACATGGAATATATTATCCTAAGAAGCAAAACACGTTCGCCCCTAGATAAAAATATGTGAAAAATATGGTTGTCATGATTTCCTGACGAACTAACCTGATCATCAGGGATGGATACTAAAGAAGACAACACTAAAAATAAGTACATACTGACGTGGACGCTAAGATAGGTTGTTCCAAGCAAGGAGAAAATGATTCAATCAGAAGAAAACTTACTCTATTAGTGGGTAGTTAAGATAAATGAAGGCATATGACAGTTTATATTCATCCAAATTATATAATAGTGGACAATAACGATGGACAAAACATGTGGTATTGAGTAATAAAGTTAAGCAAAAATCACATGACGCTGAAGAGTCAATATGGAAGTGGAAAGGAAAGATACATAAAAGTCACCTACTAAGAAAGAATTCATTTTAACTAATTACAACACTGGTGAGCTAAAACTTTGCAGTAAATATCAGTCACCAGACTTTTCCACAATTTTAAGTTGTATATTGCAGAAATACAATATTGCTGCTAATAGTGCTCACCTCTGGTGGATTGTTCTTTGTATGGTGATAAACACTAAAGAAAGACAGCTTTGCTGCAAATAGTAATATTATTCTTAATTTTGAGCTAAACATTGGTAATTCAAATCGGCGAGATACTCATATTATATTGGACATGGTAGGCACCATTGATGAATTGTTCTTGACTTTGAGAGTAAAACATTATTGAGTTGCACTATTACACATAGTATTGACCATTGACGAACCGTTTTTGATTGAAATACTAGTAAAGTACAGCGTCAGTTACAAAAAGTATTCACAAGATATACATTGTACCCGAATTAAACAATTTCAATAATTGATTAAAAAAACGAAGGATCAGTCCTTAATATCGATAATCAAGGGACGCAGATAAAATCTGGATTAAGACATGAAACAAATATAAAAGACACAACAAAAAATAAAAACAAGGATGAGTAACACGGACCCCACCAAAATTATGGAGTGCACTCAGGTGCTTCGGATGAGTAAGCAGTACCTTCCTCTTATATCGTGTTGCCCATTGTCAGGTCCAGGAAAAGGTCATATTCGGGGAAAGAAAAGACGAAACTATGGTCCCTGAAAAGATCCGATTTCATTTGGAAAACGAATATTCTATAACAATCAATCAGGTCAAGTGGACGGCCATAGAACTTTTGAAGGGATGACTTCAACCTGGGAGTAACAATACGTTTCAGAAACATTCGTCAGCAGTTGAGCCCTGTCCAGAATATCATGGTACTAATCACAAGATCTAGGATAACGTATGAGTTGCGAAATGTAAACTCCATACGCCGGTGCTGCTGGAATATTGCAACTGACGAATAGGAAACTGTCGATTGGAAAGGTGATTTCATCACGCTTGTTGTAGAGTTTAGTTTGTAGTCCTTCTGAAGAGTAAATTTCCAGATGAACGTCAAGGTATGAATCTGACTAAGGGGTGTCGGTAGTGTTCTTAATCGCAAGCTCATTGGGATAGATAATCACTGAATCGTGAATTGTTCAGTGACAGGACATCATCATCAAGTTTTGGTCAAATTTCTTTCTTTCTTCCGCAGCTTCCCTTCAAGAAAGTCAAACGAATTCAAAAAGGGTCTGAGAGGAGAGGATCATAATTTGTGACCATTGGAATGCCGATTGTCTGTTGAAACACCCGTCCATCGAACTTGACAAATCTATGATACCAAATTTAGTGCATAATATGCGCATTTCGACAAACAATGTTTCATCAGTTGTGCTCGAGGCCTAAAAATATGGAAAACCAAAACAAAATCGACAATGTTGTAGAGCAGAAATAAATGCCAAAACGGCCAAAAAGTTAAAGCCAAAAACCAGCTAAGGACAGAGCCATGCACGAGGGAGATACTCCTAAGTTTCCTAAAATTTTATACATTTTAATATGGTAAATTTAAAATTACATGTATCAATTTCATGCCAGAACTGAAATACTAACAACTGGGCTGATGGTACCCTCGGGGACCTTAGGTCCATCAGCAGTGGTAAATTTCAAATCGATGATTTTGTCTGTTTTTTTCACATATTTAGGTTTTTCATTTCTTAATGGAAAGACGTACTGACATTCTTTCGTTTATTTTACCCTTTTTTCTTCTAAAAAAGTGGGCAGCATACCTCGATCTGAACAATTCTTGCTCAAAAATGTTGATCGGTTCGAAAGACATTTTTTCACCCAAAAGTATTTTAGATCTGCCAGTATTTTCTCGAAGAAAATACAGTTAAAAATTGCATGAAAAGGACCATGAAAAAACCTTGTCTCATTATTTTTGATTATTATTCTGTTTTTCATCTAATAAACCTAAAACCAGAGAAAACAGCGCAGACTGAAAAAAATTTAGAGTCATCATATTACTATCTTCATCACAAGACCAAGGTCATGTCCTAACTTTTGAATTTTTTAAAATTTTTACAGATATCAAAATTATTCTTTGAAAAAAGTTATTGTTATTGAGTGATTGAAAGGTTTATACTGGGATTATCTCCCCTGAAATCTTTAACGGAACATTGAAATGTTCGAAAATGGTAGTAGTAATGACATGGGATGGTCATTATTGACACTCTTGATCTTTGTCTGTCATCAAGGTCTCTACTTGATGGTCGGCTCCTACTTTTTAACATATTTCTAACACTGTGTTGCAACATCATCATTGATGTACCGTACTAGTTTCGTTTTACCTGTCCTATATTAAAAAAAGAACAATTTTTTTGCTGAAATGTTGCTGACCCTGATTAGAAACATCAATTTGGGGTGAGGGTTCATAATATTATATCACAATTATTTCCCCTAACGACTTATTATTTCATAAAGACGTTATTTTCTCAATAAAAATATTAAAGTCAAGTTCACGTAAATAAATAATCAGCGTTACAATTAACTATATTCCTTATAAAATGCTCTTAAAAGAGAGGAGACCTCTGAACACTTGACATTTAATTAATTATTTTTATTATTCACCATTTCACATTCAGTTTCCAGGACAGATCTCGATATCAAATTCACATTTACTTTGGTATCAGTCTCGTAAAAATGCATACGCCATCAACCCTGACAGACCAAACCTTTTTACTTTACAAAGTAATTTAACTGTACATTAGAAAAGCCTTACGTGTTCAATGTACTTATGGTCTTAATTGGGAAGGATATCTAACTTAAACCTTTGTATCTCTCTAGTTAAATGCATATACCATTAATTCTGTTAGACCGAACATTTTTCCGTTACAAAGTTATTAAAATAACATTAAAAAATCGTGTACATCAACTGTCTTAACGGTAAATGATATAGAACCAAAATCTGTCGAAAATGTTAAGAGACTTATACTGGGCCGAACATTTTGACCTTTCATAGGAATTGTAAATATGTGCTGTATGTACTAAACCATTTAAACTGAGAACTCGAAGTCATAGATCGTCGAACTTCACAGTTATACCCTTCACCTATGAGGTTACAACTTAAAAGGTCGGCTTATTCAAATTCTTTTTACAATTTGTTATTGTTGCTTCTGCTTTAACAGAGTAAGATAACTGATAGGATTTTTTTAAATATCGATAAGTTTGATAAAAATCTCTATATATAATGCTGAAATGATTCCGCAATATAGAATTTTGGTGAAACGCTCAAATATTAAAATTGCATACCGTAGTGTCTTGGGTACATCAACTTGAATCCACTGAAACGTAACCCACTTCAAGGTCATAGTAAATTCGAAATTCCTACTTTATCAACTGTATGTAATGCTATTAAATTCATATTGAGAAAATTTTATTTTGAAGTAACACGTATACAAATGTGCCTGTTTACACAGAATTTGCCTAGATTTGATGACATTATGGGAACTACATGTATCTACAACTTTAAGCGAAAGTATTATGAAAATATATTACATTATTTTGTGGTCGTTTTGACTCATTTGAGCAATCCCTTATGATGTATTAGACATGATATAAAAATGTACGATCAACAGTTAAGATCATTGGGTTTAAATAAATAGGCACCTTTTTCACTGTAACAAAATATATACAATGCAAATAAAAGATAACTGAAAAAATTCAGTCATTGTCATAATAATTGTACGAAATTTTCTAAGGAAAGAATAGAATGGTAGCGATAATTTGGGATAGGACAATCTACACTTTGTTTTTAAATCATTTTTAATAATAAGATCACTATATTTTTTAGATTATATTTCATTGGAAAACATTATGAGTTTTTTATAAGCAAGTTACTGAATGAAATGAATTTCCTGATTAATTTTTGTACAAATTTGATAAAAATAAACTTACATCTTCGGCCTGAAGATCATATCACGCCATCAGTGTCATGAAAAGGGTATATAATTTATAATTTAAAGGTCATAAACAGGACATGTTTTTGTACTTTTCTGATCATGAACAGGTGTAAAGTTATAAAAAGGGTATCCTTTTTCTTTTGTCTTGTTTTAAACAGGATCCGTTTTTGCATAGGCAGTCGGCATGCTTACAACTAAAATTTAGTCAAGTAGCGCCAGGGCATTAGATCTACATTCAAAATCATTTTCGTTCATTTTTCTTGGTCGCTAAAGATTTGGTAACAATTTAGTCACCGATCGGATAAAATCTTGCATTAAATGTCCGGAAGACTTATTTATTCTTGTTGATGAAGTATATCAAAAGAAACATAGACTCTCGACTCTCGATTTGCATAAACATTTTCATAATATTTTATCTCATATGTAACATACCATGTATCTTTTCTTACTTTCACTTTAAAAAGACAAATAGTTAACCTTACATCATTGAAAATGCATGTAACTAACACCGAGTTGGTCAGTCAGTGTACTACAGTTTCTGGTGGAATTTGAGTACCTGTATAAAAGGGTATAGACGGTGAAGGGACGATGTTGTAGCTGCGTTATTAATTCAAGAGGAATCATAAATTTATAATTTTTCTGTGACTTATCTGTAGATATTAGAAATTGTCCTTGATGGCAATAGCTGTTTAAATTTAAAATACTTTTTTCAATTGTTCAGAGAGTATTTAAAAAAAAACACACACACATACACAAGCAGAGACTACTTATATATAATGGTAACATTTCTCTGAACAATTGAAAAAGTATTTTCTGTCTACTTTTTATAATAGTTAGTGTGTCTTATTACCATCAAGGGCATTGGTGTTAAATTTATAATGAAAACGTTATAACATGTCAATATTTATCACCGCACTTTTTAAAGAAAGTTCGGGGATATTGTAATGGGCCCGTCCGTCGGTCCGTCTGTCCGTCCGTTAGCAAACCTCATCAGTGAAACTCCTCATTCATTTTTTGTTGCAGGTCTTTTATTTGTTTTAGTATTGTTCCTTACTATGTGTAGATGTGCAGTAAGGTTTTGGATTTTTGATTGATGGGTCTTTGACCGAATTAGGGGTCAAAAGGGGTTTTCATGTTAAATAGGTCGTCAATGGAACTCCTCGTTCATTTTTTGTTGCAGGTATTTTTTTTTGTATATAGTATTGTTCCTCACTATGTGTAGATGTGCAGTAAGGTTTTGGATTTTTGATTGATGGGGCTGGGGCCAAATAAGGGTTTAAAATTGATTTACATGTTAAAAACCTTATCATTCATTTCTGAATAGGTACATTTAAACTTAATACAGTTATGCTTTTTACTACCTCAGTAAGGTTTTTGAAGTTCAGATTAAGGGATTAGCATCAATGGAAGAGTAAAAAATGGTTCAATTGCAAAATTACTTAACAATAGGTTTGTAATATATCATTGCAATGGTCATTGGTTGTAGATGCAAACTGTAAGTGTTGATAGTGTCATTACCCATACTGTAGTTACTTAAAGGCCTAGGAGGAAAAAAGGGGCCAAATTAAAACAATTGCCTAAAGATAGGGTTGTAATATGTCATTGCACTCCTCTTTGATTGTAAAAGTGAAAATTTAAAGGTATTTACTCCCTTGCCCTTACTATTGAGAATTAGGGGCCAAAAATCAAGGTGGAGGTGTGGGGAAAGTTGTCATTTCCATCCACCCCATCTAGTTCTTTTTTTTTGTTGCAGGTCTTTTATTTGTACATAGTATTGTTGGTTACTATGTGTGGTAAGGTTTTGGATTTTACTGATGGGTCTGGGACCGAATAAGGGGCCAAAAAGGGACTTTTCATGTTAAATAGTTCGTTGGTGGAACTTCTCGTTCGTTTTGTGTTGTAGGTCTTTTATTTGCATATAGTATTGTTTCTTACTATTTTTAGATGTATAGTAAGATTTGGGATATTTTATTGATAGGTCTTGGGCCGGAAAAGGGGCCAAAATTGATTTTATCTGTGAAAAACCTTTCATTTATTTTTTATTGCAGATCTTTTATTTGTTCGTAGTATTGTTTGTTATTATATGCAGATGTGCATTAAGGTTTTGGATTTTTGATTGATGGGTCTGGGGCCAAAAAGGATTTTACATGTTAAAAACCTTGTCAGTGGAAATCTTCATTCAATTTTTATTGCAAGTCTTTTATTTATGCATAGAATTGTTAATTATTATATGCAGATGTGCAGTAAGGTTTTGGATTTTTTATTAGTGGGTCTGTGGCCGACTAAGGGGCCAAAATTGATTTTACATGTTAAAAACCTTGTCGATTGAACTCCCTATTTGTTTTTGAATAATTACATTTTAATTTAATAAAGTTATGTTTCCTACTACCTCAGTAATGTTTTTGAAGTTCAAATTAAGGGATTAGGATCAATTGAAGGGTCAAAAGAGGGGTCCATTGTAAAATTACTTAACAATTGGTTTGTAATATACCATTACAATGGTCATTGGTTGTAGATGCAAACTGTAATTGTTAATGAAGTCATAACAAATACTGTAGGAATATAAGGGACATAAAAGGAAAAAAAGGGCCAAATTAAAAAATTGACTGAAGATAGGGTTGTAATATGTATGTGCACTCGTCCTTGATTGTAGTAGTGAAAGTTAATAGAAATATTTGCATCCTTACCCTTACTGTGGGGAATTAGGAGCCAAAAATCAATGTGGAGGTGTGGGGTAGTTATCGTTTCCGACAACAACTCCTTCTAGTTTATCTTGTTTGTACAGAATCGGTAATATTATTCCTGTTATACTATTTCCACTATAGTGAAGTTCTTGAACGCTCCCTTAAAAAATCAATTTCTCCTTGTAATCCTCTAAAAATTATGTGAACATTGCACGTTAAATTCGGTTCTGTTCCCTTACTCTTCTATACATTTTTCTATTATTGTATGTTCACATTTTGTTTAGTTACTATTGTAAACCTGAACATTTCAGTAATTATGCTGTTTCAGACTTTATCTTTTTTTATAGAAAAACTAATCTGTCCAGGACTATTTCGATGTAAAAATTCTACTACTTGTATATTGCTTGAGAACCTGTGCGACGGGATCCGACATTGTCCGGGTAGAGATGATGAAATTGCCTGCAATACAATCTGTCCGACCGATTGCTTTTGTGAAGGAGCTGTTTTTACATGCCAAAACGATCAAATGGATGTCACCTTACCTTCGATACCAAAAGAAGCAAGAAAAATCGACTTAAGTCACTCCAAATTTGCCAACAGCACAGTCAACATCGGGGATTATCCGTACCTAGCGGAACTCATCTTGGTACAATGCAGCATAAAATATATTGAACCTGGGACATTTGAGAAGTTATCCAGCCTGCTTGTTTTAGATCTGAGCTACAACAGAATCAAAATCTTGAAAGAAAATACCTTTTATCGGTTACAATGGCTGACACAGCTAAATTTGCATGGTAACACACTGAATACTGTTGAAAATGGTGGCTTTCGAGGACTAAGCAGACTGAAGACACTAGACATTTCGATGAATGAAATAGAAATTTTTTCCATGGAAATATTTTCTGGTCTTCCAAATCTGACAAAAATGATATCTGATTCTTACAAATTTTGCTGCTTAAGCCCAGAATCTGTTACAGATGAAAATTGTCAACCAAGACAAGACGAGTTTTCATCATGTTCGGATCTAATGAGATTTGATGTACTTCGTTGGACACTGTGGATTGTTAGTCTCAGTGTACTGCTAGGAAACATTGGTGTCATCTTGTATCGCTTCATATTTGAACGCCACGTTATCGTCAAACCACATGGGTGTTTTGTTGTGAATCTCAGTGTATCTGATCTGATGACAGGAGTATACCTAAGTATTATCGCAATTGCAGACCTAACGTACAAGGGGGATTACATCCTACACGACAAGGAATGGCGACAAAGTACTACTTGTAAAGCTGCAGGCGTTCTCGTAACAATCTCAAGCGAAGCGTCGGTAAATTTTATTCTTTTGATCACCCTTGACCGCTTTTTCGCAGTGAAGTATCCATTTCGGCACAAGACCATTGCCCTGAGAACAGTTCTCGTTGCTGTTGTTGGGACATGGACCGCTGTGACTATCCTTGGTATAATACCGGTATTATACACCGATTATTTTTCGGATAGTTTCTACACAAAAACTCCTGTATGTTTAGCACTGCCCTTCAGAGCGGGAAACTTAGATGGATGGGAATACTCCACTGCCGTATTTGTGGTCTACAACAGTATGGTATTTTTTGTAATAGCGTGCCTTCAGTTAATCATATACCAAACAGCAAAGAGCAGCAACCGTGTCCTACCAGGAAAAGCACAACGTGATCTTACCTTGGCAAGAAAGTTATTTCTTGTTGTGCTGACAGATTTTTTATGCTGGATTCCAATTGGTGTGATGGGTAATAATAATATAGACTTCCTTTTGTTGCCTAGAACTGTTTGACATTATTTGTAATAGCACACTTTATTTACTCACACTAAACGAAAAATGATAATTACATGTATATATTAATTATATGCATACGACATCAATATGTAAAAAAGTAAAAATAATGAGTAATCATGGTTAATTCACGAAACAAGGTGCATTCAGTAAAATAAACAGGTTTTTTGCAGTAAACGTGGTTATTTCTACTACAGACCGTGAATAACGTGTATTATATAAAATATGAAACATCCTTAAGCAATCTAACGGCAAATTTATGTTAAACACGTTGTAAATGTTTAACATATTATTTTTTGTTTGTTGAGTAGCGAACAGACGTTGCATCAAAAAGGGTGTATGTTGGACATCTTTCGTGTATTTGCCGATTAAAACAAACTTCATATGTGGATCATGTATATTTGCTAACAAACGGTACACATTGATGTTTATTTATGAAGGATATATTTGTAGGTGTGATGGCGTTAACTGGTCAAACTTTTCCATCAGAAGTTTATTCCCTTGTGGCTGTGTTCGTGTTACCAGTGAATTCCGCATTAAATCCGTTTCTGTATACATTTTCCAACATTTCCACAAAACAAGTAAGATTTTATGAATATGAATTATTTGTCTCGTAAATAGATAGAAGATTACACAGATAAACTCGTATGAAAAGAGGACGGTAATATTTATGAAAGTAAAATGTGATCGGAATTAAAATTTTAAACGTTCAAAAGTTGTTTTAAAGTTATGATAAAATTATATTTGAACTTTCAAGATAAAACGCGATCATGGCATACATAACAGGGGTAAATTTATGATTTTCGTACGTTGTTCTCTAAGAAAAAATACACTAAAAATGTTTTTTAGCGAATGAATAAATCTGACCTGACCTGACTGTCAAAAAAGTAAGAACGTTGATTTTTTTCAATAACTAACCAACTAGGTGGAGTGTTTAACGTCCTTCATAACAATGCGGTTTTTTTCCATTTGGAAGGCCAGATTGATCTTCGCGTTTCATCCAGGACACATAATATCATATATGTTATATGTACCACAGTATGGCAAACATAAGATATACATAATAAATATCAGGAGTCTTTGATTTGAACCGGTTGAGCTATGAATTCTGAACACATTTAACATTACAGAATTAATGCGGTTGTATTAAAAGAAGGGGGAAAATGCTGTTAAAATATAAAATATAAAACTGTAAAGGTTAGGACGGATATATTTGCTATGTGGTACACCTATTGCATACAGTATTATAGCTATCTCTCGAATGATAGTATTGCGATAGTTTAACCAGAAATCAGTATTAACAAAAATTCAGAGGAATATGTTGAAAAAAGCATGTTATCACCATTGAAATTGCCAAATCAATTATTTTTCGGAACCAAGAGTGATTTCAGAATCTCTTTTTCTGGAAATAACCAATTTAAAATATCAAGGTGGGGAAGCCGGACCTCTAAAACGTAAAGTAAAAAGTACCATAATGAAAATAGAATAATTTTTAAACATACACGTTTTCTGAAATGTTAACTTTTTCAGTAACTGTTGTAAACGAATGTCGGAACTGACAAGTGGAATTCAAATATTTAACTTGTGCTTTAAGCATAACCACCGTTTCTGTGTAGTGTGTTTTAATTTTCCTTTATTAAGAGTAGCTTTTCTCCACCATTCTATCTGTAGCGAGGCAATGCATTAAATTTCCTCCACAGAGGTTTCAGTATTAAAATATAACGTTACCTGACAACTATTTGATTTCTTTTATCCTTTAAATTTTATTTATTTGAGAGAACCAATTAAAAGAATGTGTTTTTATTAACTGAAATTTAATATTTCATAGTGGTTTTCCCCTATCCTTTCAGAAATGAAATACTAATGACACTTGTAATTTATTTAAAAAAACTAATTCAGTAATCATTTCAATGTAGAAAATGGACTTGGAACCACCAAAATCGTCAAAACAAGTGGGGCGACAAAAGAAAATTAAAAAGCGCAAAAGAGGTTTGTAAATTTGCTTGATATATTCCTACAGTTTGAAGCTTTTATAACTGAATGAAGCCTTATTTATTTTTTTAATTAATTGTGTATTTCACTTTTCAGTTGTATTACTTTTGAACTTGCTTATGATTGTATTGTTTCCTCATATTTGTTTAACATTAATGGCTGTATTACTGTTGCAAATCGAGATTAATACGCACCGTGTTAATAGAGGCAATGTTTTTGAATACAAATCTTAGATATCATATACTTTTGAATACAAATCTTAGATATTATACACAAACTATTCTGCAGTCAAAGGCAACAACAAAAATATGAACCCGTTAACATTCTCAATGCCGTATCATTATCTGCG
>JAOXYJ010070572.1:0-11760 GCA_028566555.1 Lithophaga nigra
TGGAAAAGGGGGACAGGATGGGTAGGGGCGAAAAATTTAGCCTTGTAACCGGTCACCTACGGACCACTCGTAATGAGGTTGTTACAAGGGTTCTTTAGCGTGCAGAGAGCGTGGCATTAGTATTCAAATGAAAAAAATTGCCAAAACATTCTATTGTGACGTTAAAAAATTTAGAAATAACAGTAGATTTATTAAGAGGAAACACAACTATACTCATGCTCTTCGTATACAGGTATAACCTACACATCTTCAGTATATCATAGGATCTATGCAAAAAATGCAAAGTTTATACATTTCTTTTTTTATTTTTTTTCGTAACTTATATAATCTGATTATTTTGCTCATAATAGTAAAAAAGTTCCAAAGTATCCTTTAACAGTTAACAGTTTGATTTTTAGATCTCTGGAGTGAATATGTTCACAGAATAATTGCTATATATACGTGTACCAACACTCTCATTTCTGAATTAATATGCCTAGATTTGTGCTAAGCTTTAATTTTCTGTAAACTTGAACATTTCATTGGATTTTTATTGATGTTCCGTTTGTTTACATCAACCAGTACCATTGTTTCCTGTCCCCATTAAAGTACAATTAGTATGTGACGAATAGATTTCGATTTTGTTCATAATATGTTATATTTTTATCGCAAATTTCCGTTTAGTTTCGCATTCTGCTCATTAAACAGGAAATAAATAATTTTTGGAAACCATTTTTTAGGAACGTCAAAATGGTTGTTCAGTTCATATGGATATTTGTATGTGTTGCCTTCTTAATTCATATAATGGAATTGACAGGTTTGTTTATAATTGTTTCATAGATCGATACTCATGTTGAAACATACGTCATACAAAGATATATTCATGAGATTAATAGGTAATTGTGTAGTATCATTCAGATATATCATTAACATTAAAAAACATCTACCGTTGTAGATGTATCCTTTACTTCTAACTTTTTTGTACCCATGTTAAAATTTCATATTTTACCTTTATTGCCTTTGTATGACAAACAGTTTGAAATATCCAGGTTACAATTCAATTCATTCACTGAAACATTTAGTTATTGATGTCTATAGAGTTTCAACATTACCTATCAAATACACATATTGAATTTTTATCAAAGTTTTAGTTGTTTTTTTTTACGACAAATTCAGTATCATCTTCCCGTAACGCAAACAGATAGATGTATGACATGTATGTGTGGTGGGGTGCTTGTTGGTGTGTCAAAGATTCTATAGCTGATATGTCTTACATTAGTTAATTCATATGAACTGTATACCGAGCGCAGTTCCAGGTCAAGCAACTGAAACATAAATGTGCCAAAAAATATTTGTGCAAAATGCGATTGCACTGTACAGCTGTAGGAACCCATATATGATGATCTCTAAACATAATGCATGAAAACTAATATCATGTTTGTGATTTGATATATTTTGGCAAATATTATTAGAATACTATTACCATCTTTCGCTTTTTATGGTTGAAGCAATTCTAAAGGGTTTCATTGTTGTTTGCTGTCTGGTTTCATTTAGAAGTACGAGTAACCCATAATAATCAATTAATCACATATTGCTATCTACAGAAAATCACGGAAGTTCATCTAGGCAACAATCGCCTATGGATTGGTTCCAAGGTGCTGAATGTAGCCTGGCCAATACAACAGACGAGAACGTAATAGAAGATAAAACTGAAATAGATGTATCTGCAGGATGGTCAGAAAAAATGATTTTAACAACATCATGGATGACACACGAAGGTAGAGAATTACATGTAGCTAGATTGAATAATGCATTTTACTGCCTAATGAAGTCATATTTTCATGTCGCTTGTCATATATTAAACTGAAGTTATCTTTATGTTGTATTTAAAGAATTATAAGACATGGTTTTGATTTTCTTTTCTACTATTTTACATAAATCAATAATAAATCTGTAAAATGGTTGTTAGATATATGCACGACGATTTCTATTTTATCTATACTTACAGTATTTCAAAAGCTCAAGAAAGGATATTTTTTCCGATAGTAGTCGGGGGTTATGGAAAATCCAAGGAGGAGATAGCATAATAATGTAGATGAAGGGTAACTGATTTGTGAATAGTAAAATAAAAACTGTAAAGTACAAATAATGGAAACTTTAATTATCAAAACAATTTACCAAGCAAACATATTTTGCCGGCCTGTTATCCAGGCAATCGTTAGGGTCGGATTGTACTATAGACCACATGGAAATTGTCAGTGCAATGAAATATAGGAAAAATAGATCTGACCAGTAACCTGACTATACAGTAAAATGAGTTTTTTTTTCTTCAACGGTTGGTACCATCAACACATTAAGGACATCTAGACACTCTCTGAGGTGCAACAATGACGATATAACCTGGAGATGGGTATTTCCTGATATCTACTTAGATAGCTTTTCAATCTGCCCACAAGCCGCTGGCCGTCAAACCTTCACTTCGATTTGTAATCGCGCCCCGTCTTTTAAAAAGGTACCCTCTGAACATCCCAGTCCTTGACATCCTATAGACATTTCTGTCCTCCCCGGTGCATAAAAGTGGTAATGCCCCGCTTGGAGCTGGATTCCATCAGGTACCTGTGAGCATTAACTTTCCAACTAGTCTCTCTAGTCGAAGAACGTCAACCTCTGCCTTGATTTTTAATTGAACTGCCTCTTCTTAAATTCGTCCAAATTGCAGGAGATAAGTTTACTGTCGGTCTCAAATGAGTGTTCTAGTCATATCGCCAAATCCACTACACAGTCGGGTGTAAACACGATAGTATTGAGACATCAATCAAAACTTGCTCCAGAAACTGATCTTGAAAAATTCTTACAAATGGCGGAGATGCATAGCCCTGCTGTCATTCATATGGGTGATACACATAAGAAATACTGAACACAGCCTTCTGATAACTTTCGATAAAATTCCAAATGTCTAGATAAATAATCTTCAAATGATGTATAATTAGAAAACGGTGAACATTTCCTACAAAAACATTGGAAATGGCGGTAAACTTTCATACATTAGGATTCGCATACATGGCGAAAACCCTTCCCTATACCAAACTAAACAATGCAAGTTTCTAGAAAAAGGCATGAACATTAAACTTATTTCCGGATCAAGGTTTTAGTCACTGTAGAATAGTAACTTCCTTGCAGGCCCTTTACTGCGTCAATCACCACCGGCAACAGTCTGACCGTCCAATACTAACCGAAAATAATATATATATACTATTTGCAACACTTCTAACTGAAGTAATCTTAAAGTGGGTCACACTTAAAATTTGCCAAAAGGTTAGGTTTTAAACTCTGTTTCAGTTCCTTTAAATGATAGAAATGCGTCTGATTCATCTAAATTTGACGAAAATTTGTCTGAGGGTTAAGACTGTTCGTATGTGACAAAATCCTTAAGTAGATGTAATGGACATCTGGGAGATTTTTCTCTGCACATGTGAAAAAATGGTCAATTTTTAGTCAACAGGCGAAACAATTAAGATCAGTTTTAGGGGTAGTAGTATAGATTATTTAATTCAATTTAATCCGTGTACCTCGTAGGTAAAGGAGTGCTAATTAGTGGACAGACTTAACTTTATCCTGACCATCACTATTGAAAGGGTAAGTTCAAGAATAAATGCCCCTAACTAACACCGAAATTTTAAGAATGGAGTATTTTAATAATGAAAACATTTTGGAAATATTGAAATAGCGTCAGAACTGTAGTTCTCTGTCAGATTACCGAAGATTTGGATAGGCCATGAAATACATTATTTAAAGGAACTGAAACAGAGTTTCTTTAACCTGACCTAAGTAGTCATATGAGCTGTTGTCATCACTTTGCGTCCGTCGTCGTTAGCATTTACCACCTTCTCCTCTGAAACAACTGGGCTGACAATATACGACGGGTGCCACGACATGCCTACCCCTCTGGAGCACGTGATGTCAATTTTGCATTTATATGGTACTTTGTATAGTCTAAGCATTAGTTTTGGTTTCATGTATCTGTTTGGTTTCTGTTTAATATTTTGTTGGTCACGGTCTTGTCTTAGGTGTCTGTGTTTGATTCGTTAATAACGTTCTTGTGTTGTTCTTTGTCTTAACAATTCAGTGAACTACGGTAGTCTTCTCATTCTATTTTCTATGAACACAGGCCATCACTGTGTATTTATTTTATTGTTGCGGTTCACCCCACATATGAAATTATTCATTCTGAGTTTGCAATAACGCGTCAGATGTTAAAAATGACTGTTTACTTCTCCTTAATCTCGCTTTATGTGGGCAAATTCAATAAATAAATAAAACTAAAAACACTAACAATTACTTAAATGTAAAGAAATTATAAATTCAGATTCAGATTAATAGATAATGAAGATTTTTAAGCAACCAGTTGTACACATGTCTTCTGTATAGTCTTTCAATTACAATATAATGAATGACAAATTTAATTAAAAAAAGAAATATGAAGAGAGACTCTCTTGTCTCTCACAAAAACAACCAGAAACTATAAAGTACAGTTCAATATAATTTAACTGGGGAAGCGAAATAAGCATTTTGTCGAATTTTCATAGCATGATCAATATATATCAATTATCGCAACTTGAAATAGTACATCTTTCGTTGTACTCGTTTACAAAGTCATTTACTGCGACTCCAATGGTGGTTACAAAGAGGGCAAAATAAGTGAGTCCTTGACCCTTTTGTCTATCCAAGAGCAGAGTGATGTTTATTTGGATGGTCAACGTGCCTAGACATACAAAGTATACCCATTTTCGAAGACGAGGTCAATTACAAACAAGATGGAGGTTAACGACCAGTGTCTAGACGTAAAGCTAATAGAAGCCGGTACCGATGATACCCACCCCAGGTGGGACACTGCGGCATTTGACGACTGGAGAGAAAGAGATGTCCATCGGGTGGTCAACGGGCCGGGATGTACCGAGATTATCCATTTAGGAAGACAGGATCAATTACAGATTAAGGTGAAGATTGACGGCTAATGGTTAGATGGAAAGCTAAAGCCTGCAAGTACTCAATGGCACCCAACCCTATATGGGGTACGGTATTCTTCATGGAAGGTAGAGATGTCTAAAGGATGAGCTATGGACAAAAGTCTACTAAGGGGACCCATTTTTGAAGAAAGGTCGCAATTACAGAAGCCTAGAAGTTGTTGTTATTTTTTGAAAGATTAAAAAGCAATTTTAGTAGATACCGGGATATATTCAGGCTATTCAGCCTCAGGTTGGATATCCCCTTTGTTGTCTGTCGAGGTGTATCTTAATGTCCTTGATGTGTCGATCGTACCAATCTCTGAAGTAGAACCGCAATAAAAAATAGAGGCATACTGTACCCAAAGTCAAGTCACTGGTAACACATACTCTTTCCTAATTCTATTGTCCTCCCAATATAAATGTGGTCTATAGTATATTCTGACCCTAATGACTACCTGGGTAACCGGCCAGCAAAGTATATTTATTGCTTGGACTTGGTTGTTTAACTTATTGTAGTATCCATATATATATATTTGCATTTCACAGTATTAGTTGGAGCAAATGTATATGTCGTCTACAGACTGATTAAAGGAACAAATATAATACGCCATATTTACGTTATTTGCCTGTGTGTTTTCCTTCGAGACAAAAACAAATCAGTTTACAATCGGCAGCTAAAGCTAGTCTGCACCAGGTGACATAGTACACACAGTATAAAGTAAGAACTTCCGAGTCAAAATACCGAAGGCATACTTTTTAACTGCAGGCTACTTGCACACTCTCATCTGGCAAATTTTACCGTGTAAATTGGATATTGTTTCTTCTTTTCGTCACAGGTTGGTCTTTATCCTAGTAATCTCCATCCACTTGGTTTATTTATAACCTTATTACGCAGCGTGTTCAGTTGCTGGCTGCATTTCAAGAAGCTATACATATATTCTGAGGAGTACATTGCTATTCACTGAATGCTTTAGTGATGGTATAAGTTTTTTAATGGTTTTTCTGCTCCATTTAATGGTTTATATTAGTTTTAACTAAAATACAAATGAAAATAATAGGTTCGAAAGAAGTTGAAACTAAAATTTCAGTTTACTTCATGAACGTATACAAACTAGTCACCATGTAACTAAGTGAATTGATGTGTCCACAGTGGAAGATACACTAGCTGTTTCAATATATACACGAAAGAGTATAATGACCTGTTCTAACACACAAAGGAAAAATTCCTTGCGGGTCTGATTCTTTTATTGTACTTTTTGAGCTGAATGTGAAAATTTTTGAACATTTATTTAAATATTTATTTATACATTGAAAAATCACGGTGGGGTATATTCAGTGAAACCAAAATGTCTAATAAAAAAATCTTTCTACTCTCGGACATCGGCTTACAGTTGACTTAAAACTGCCATACCCTCCATATAGTCCAGAGTAAGCGACGTGGATACGCTCGATCCAAATCTAGAGTAATCTCACGGAAGAAGGGTTACAAAGGTTAACGTACAAAGGGTAGCGCCGTTTTCAGTGGGTGAAAAGTATCTTTTAAAGGAACTGAAAAAGAACATTTTCAAATTGGATTAAAATTATTGTATTCTTTCCATCTGGTCAATCTCCTTCTTGGTGTAGGGGTCCCAGGTGATACCACCATATTCCAATATTGAACGGACCATTGAGATATATCCTGTCCTTCTGTTGTCTTTTGGGCAACGTTGTAGATTTCACATGAGAAAGCCTAATGTTGAGCTAGCCTTTTTTTGCAATATTGGAGATATGAGTGTTCCATTTTAGGTCGTCTGAAATTTGGTGCTGATTTCTTCTGGTATGTGTCCGCTCAAGTTATAGAATTTCTTGATTTTTTTCCTTTATACTCTTGATGTAGCATTTCTTAGCATTAATTCTCATATCCCAATGTTCAAACTATGTGTGCAGAAAAAGTCTAGCAACTATTACGAAATTTAAAACATACTACTATTTGAAAATATACATGTTCCAAAAATATGACACTTGCCCTCATTATCCTTATTATTGTACGGATATGGCGTTGTCTTCATTTATACAATTATTTTAGTCTTAAATGTTGTTTCGTTATTTTTGTATTCTTGTAGGTTGTTATTTCATTCAGAGCGGAGGAACAAAAACGCAAGATTTGCAGGATAATTCTCCTTCAAGGTGTTCCCTGCTATGTGAAAATAATGAGTATTTTGGATTAAAGGTTAGCTTATTTATGTACATATTCTGACAAAACTCTCTTATATGCATGCATGAATGTCAGAGCTTAGTTATGTAGCACATTACATTTCTATATTATGAACATCTATAATAAATCTTGACATGAGTATTCATAAAAACTAGAGCACATAATGACAAAAACTTTTTATAAAAATCAAACGAGAACAAACCAGAAAGACCGAAACTAAAGTAATAATTTCAAAATGCCGATAAAAGCCAAAGAATGAGTAAACTTTGCTGAAGCCAGACATCCAAAATTCAAGTGTGAACTTTTGCAAGCTAGCTTCATGTAAAGTGGAGAATCTATTTCTTACAAAAATGCAGAATTACATTTGAAAACCACAATATATATTGAGTATTGCTGTATTCATAGGTCAACTTTCGATAGAGAATAACTTGTCCACACTTTTCATACGCTTTCCATTCGTGGATTAAATGATTAAAGTCAACATGAAAAGCTAGTAAAATTATTGATTCTGTATTTTCATCAAACGGTTACTACTCTGGGTTTTACGAACAGAGTTTACACCTACTGACTTTATTTTATCTTTTTGGGAGTATTTTAATATTATACCATCTGCAAACGAAGTTTGCGAGCATATTGTAATCAATCTGCCCCCCCCCCTCCCCGCTCAGTGGATTTGAGTAGCAAATAGTACTTGTTAATAAAAAACACGTTTCCCTCTATTCAGAGAATTAACTACACGATAACAGTCAAAATGTCTTTAGTAAAACAGGTGAAACCCTCAGCATCTATACAGTTAATATGTAATTCGGTTTTGTATGGCGCGAAATGGCCCTATTAGCGATTTTACATTATTATCAGTATTAAAAACAAACTTCAATACTGCAGAACTGCACACAGATTTGACTATAAAATTCCTTTATCATCATGTATTTAGAATCTTATATTTACAGTATCATGTGGAAGTTGCATAATGATTACACTTTGACATTGAAATTATTCTTAATATCTTTTGTTTTTTCCTTCGAGTAGGAGAAGAGATGTGCATGTTTAGACAGCACAGATGTATCTGTTGGAAATTTACAAGCTCCAGACTCGCTAGAACCTAGTTGCACAGTGGATTGTCCTGATCCTTTTTCTGATGCTATATGTGGATCTGTTGGTGTTTATAACAAGTATTATAACGTTTATAAACATATGATAGGTACATATTACATTCTGAAGCCAAATAGGCTACACATTATAATATCATTATCAACAGCAATATATTCTTTTTTACTGATAAATCATACCCAACTGAAGTGAAGTAAAATTATACATTCAGAACGTTAATATTGTTTGGTAAAATTAGGTGCTGACCTAATTTGGAAACTGCCGTAATGTCTGGTTCAAGTCCGCTTGAAAGTCATCTTAGAACAACTCTGTCTTGTCAGGACGTCCAGTCCAAGTTAACGTGGTTATGTTGTTAACCAGGTATGCCATACAAATGTTTTCTACCAATCAACGAATGTTTATGAATATTCACATTAATAGACGTTTTAAAACCTGTTTCAACTCATCTTAGTTTTTCAAAATCCGTGGAATCGTTATGAAGTTATGACTCTTTTAAATTATGATGTTTTCGTAATTTTGGACAAGTTTTTATAATGAGTAGAATCTTGACATTTCAACCAGTCAAATGTGGTCAAAGTTTTATAGGGTACACTCAGGTCCAAACTAATCCACATAGATTTATGGCTTACGACACCTTCTAAATTGACAGTTTCAGTTTAATCGCCTACAAAAATGTAAGTAGTTTAATAAATTAATAAAATTATAGACCGTAGTAGCTTGAATTCGATCATTAATGTATCAGAGTGAAACATCTAAACGCTCACGCTAATTTAAATAAACTTTTCAAAAGGAAATAAACAAGGAAGAGAAATATTAATTATACAGCATCTTATCAAGTAAACATTTAATTTCTTTAAAAACATTTAAAGTCTACTTTTGTGTCAGAATCGCAGATTGTTCATGACCTTGTGGATTAAACATTAATCTTTTACAATTTTCTGAAGCATAATATTTTCCACATTCTCTGGAGCAACATCATTTTCAAAAAGTAATCGTTCACTTTCAAATCGGTTCTAATTTCAAATGGATACTGTAGTACCCATTGTAATAAACATGAGAATTAAAAATTGCCAAGACTTACAATTATCCTGTTAAATTTTGCACAAAGAATCAGTTTAGAAAAAATAACCCTTGTAACTATACGAACTTTGCTTGTTCTTCAACTTTTTGAAACACTGCGCATCACAGTAAGAAGATTACTCTGAAGTTTTTGAACACTGAATTGTTTCCCTTTGGTGCTGAAACTATAGACTTTGATCATTCACTTGTGTTAAAAGAATTTTCTTGTGATATGTCAATTGTTTGTTCAAGACATATGAGTTCTTCAAAACGGTGTTTTACTTCAAATCTTTTCTGTTTTGCACACTCCACCCATTTTTCCTATTTCTTTTGAAAGTTTTTCTTTTTCTAATATAGACCTTCTTTCTTTTTCACATTTCTTTTCTCTTAAACCAATGATAATTTCTTTTCTTTTTGCTTTAGCTTCTCTTTCGCTTGTTTGTTCATTCTCTCTCAGTTTCCTTCCCTGTCTCCGAGCGTCAGTGAAAAGCAATTTCTGGTTATTAGACGACTTTTAATTTATCCAATGTACTGTTTTCTTACGTTTCAACATAACAATGCTTGAGTGGTGTCTAATTGTTGCGCTAAGTTTTTACGAATCACAAAAAAAATGTTCTGCCGATAAATTCGTTGTTTTGCTATGTTTAGACCTGTTTAGTTCAGCATCTGTCAGAGTGGAGATGTAGCCATATTCAAGGTGGTAAGCAAGTTGTCTGTTGACAACAGCAATTAGATTATTATAGATATGCTGAAGCGTATGTTTGCATTGAGATGAATACTCAGAATTTTCGAAATCGTACAGAAAATCGTACACTTTGTGCTTGAAATCGTTGAATTTAGGGGGGTGTCTCTGTTTAGAAAATCACTTGAGTCTTTGCTCCAGTGTTTTAACAAAGATTACATTGGCCTGAAGTATTTATGTCAGTCATAGTAGTTAAGATCTGTGCTATTGATAAGTTTCCACACAGTTCGGTCAGTAAAGAAGAAATTAAACCGATTGCTCGAATTGGTTCAATTACTTCTTTGTTTTGTAAATAGGAAAGAGCATCTTTGAGCTAATGATTGATTGGACCTGTACGTAATCGGCAATAAATGTTTTAATGTCACTTCTATGATATATGACGGCTACTGATTCCTGTAAATAGGTTATTAAACTTATTAGCCCAATAAGACGGTATTTTAGATACTCATATATGCAAGCCAGTCTTGCCGTCTACCGTTTCTGTCATCGCCTCGAGGTCCAAATAACTCACAAATTATACGAATCGCATAGACAGTGCTACTTTCTTCGGTATTTGCATTGAAAAGATTCTTTAGTGTTGTACCTATAGCTCTGTGGAAACCGAGAAGTACATGAGCAGAACAATATATGAAATTACGTTTTGATATGTCGCTTTCTGGAATATTTTGTTTTAGTAGTTCTTTTCTACATTCTCAAAGAGATCATTGTACTTCTTTATTACACTGGAACGATCAGAAAGCAGATTTGATAGTGAAGATAACATTTAAGAAATAACAGTTCTTTGTGAATTGGTATCAGAGGAATATGCGCATGCGGTGTCATTCAGCAAAGTCTGAACAGTTTTTGAAACTGTTTCCCAATCTTCTCTAGCGGCACTTTTAAAATCTAGTGACAATGTACGTTTATCTGATAGTGTACTCCTGCCTGCAAGTGTTGCTTCATATATCAATAAATCACAATCCTTCCCTGCAAAATCAAAATAAGAGAGTTGACTACGTCTAGTATTTTCTTGCCATCCGGTAAACAGATCCCAGTTTTCGGTTTCCGACATTTCCGTTGCAACTTGTTTTGTGCTAAGTAATGACCTTCGTCTAACGTATTTTGTATCGTAGACCTAGATGGTATTTTACTGATGTCCGGTGAAAAACATTTATTGCTACCGATTTAATAACTGGTCCAATTTTATTACAGGGTATATATAGACTTTGTAATTGTAGTACACACTTTCTTACGTTGTCCGTGTGTGTTTTTTTACCATCGTGTGTATCTGTTAAATTGACGTGTTCTTTTAACTCACATCCTAAATTTCAACTGCCTTTTCTAGTTCTACTTTTGTCTGTTTTAAGTTATTTGTTTAAACTAGTGTCTCTTTATTGCTGTTCTGTAACGTACAATATTTTCATTTCAGATAGTCAACTTGGTTAACTTTTTTTGTTTGATATTTCTCTTCAGTTCTTTGTTTCTTTGTTTGAATTTCTGTACCTTTTCTCTCAATGCGTTTTCATTTCGTATCAGTATTTTCACCTCTAATTCGATATTTTTGTATTAATTTCTTTACGTTTAAGTTTCTTGTAGTAATTTTCTTTCTTTATTCCCGACATTGCTTTTTTCATCTCAATTTTTTCCACATTTAAATAATCAATCTTTATCATTAGTTCTTTCACCTTCCT
>JAOXYJ010070680.1:0-11760 GCA_028566555.1 Lithophaga nigra
GTCTCATCAGTTGTGCTCGAAGCCTAAAAATATGGAAAACCAAAACAATATCCAAAAGTTTGTAGAGCAGAAATAAAGTTACGAAATCGAATTAAAAAGCGCTAATCTTCCATTTTTTTAATTTTTAATTTCAAATAAATATTTTATTACATCTGTATAAGTTTCGCGCGTATAGTAAACACTTTCTGACATGAAAACAGTAATATAATTACAAACATATATGTTTTTGGGCTGTTATTTCTTTTGTGTTGAGAAAACATGCTTACAAATATTAATAAATACTTAATTATTAGTGTGTTGTTTAATTGCAAGAGTATCATAACAAAGACTTCGGTTTACTTGATTTAAACACTTTGTGTTCGAATCGCTTGTAGTTCTAAATGTCTAATTTTAATGCAAAATGAACAAGTTCAACAATCAATATTTTCATTGTAAATATCATTGATGCTGGAAAACAAATTATTTTACACGACAGTAATAAAGTGGTTGCAAAAATTACCTCTTTTGACATGTGTGATAGTTTCAACAATTGGTACTTTCTGTTCGAAAGGATGTTCAACTGCAAATAAAATAAAAATATGTTTGTACAGATAGATAACATAAAATATCATTCGTATGTTCAGATATGTGTGTACATGATAAACAGCCTCCAAAATGTAAATTTTACGTGTTTTGTCTGTTTCGAAAATAAGACGCATATTTTACTAATGGGCATTTCAAGAAAAGATTCATTGAGTCCTAAGAATCGTGTTTCTATGACTTAAATGGGACAAAATGTCTATTTTTTTTTTTGTTCTTCAAGAAAAAATGTCTCTATCGAAGAAATGCTGATGGATATAAAATAGAATAAAAAGATTACCGAAATTCATCAAGTCATTCATTAAACCGACCAGACAATACCATAACCAACAATTAAATACAGACACAAACGTGGAAGCATAAGCAGCCACGGCATGGTAAAGTAAAGCTAGGACAATACGAAATCCAACAAAAACCGGAAGTGACATCACTACTTCGGAAAGGTAAGCATGTTCTGCTGAACGTGTGACACCAGTCGTATTACCCAGTGTGTAAAGCTACAAATCACAAATCATGTAAAGAATGAGTAATGACTACGAAACAAGGAATAAGTCATCTGTGGTCATAATATTGTATATTGATTAACTAACTTGTGATGATGACCGTATGTAAAGTTCCAAAATTGAATAGATAACTTGTTTTTAAACTGAGCGGTTATTGAAACTGTATGCAAGAATCTACAATATAAAATTTCCATTTAAACATGTTTAAAAAGGTTATATAAAGTTATTTATATACGTCTGTACGGTATAATATATTACAAATAATATGTCATTTAACACCATTTTTATTACTTTTTGTGTTTACAAATGAGATAATGATTTATTTACCATATTCTGTGGGTCTCAATGGGGTCTAAGCGTGACGCGGGATCGGGCTTTTTCAGTAAGCGTGGTACGGGATCGTCAGAAAAAATGCACGTGAAAACGGGAAGCGAGGTCTGGCGTGACGCCGGAATCGCTGAAAATTTAGCCCATGAAAAAAGGCAGCCTCTTTAAGAGTGTTTGTAAATATTTTCCCGCCCGTGAAACGTGAAAGCTTTAAAAAATTGGCGGGATTTCGGGAAAGGGACCCCCATTGAGACCCCCTATTCTTGCCAGGCATATTTCTACTTACTTTTCGCTGTTTTAGGTGCTATTACTATTTAAAGAAAATGATACTATTGAAAAATTACGCTCTACTTCTACTACCCAACACGATAAATACAGTTTACAATATTTTTAGAATGAAACTGGATAAATGCGGGAAGAAAACCATTAAACCAATTAAACAGTTAAAACCGGAAGTAGGAAGTTACAATACCTGGGCAATACGACGGATGCATTAAAATGTGAAGCACATGCGGAGCACCCGATTTTCAGGGAGTTCGTATTGTCCTAATTCTAGATTTAAGTGTCTGTTTGCTTCCTCATTGCTGTTTAATTCTCTGTTGATAATAGTATTGTCTTTTCCGCTGATCATAAGATCACGTAAAATTCGACTATCTAGTTCTGGTTATACGATCACGTGAACTTTGATAATATCATTCTGGTTATAAGATCACGTGAACTGTGGTATCCTACTCTGGTCATACGATCACGTAAACTTTGATAATATCATTCTGGTTATAAGATCACGTGAACTTTGGTATCCTACTCTGGTCATACGATCACGTGAACTTTGGTAATCTCATTCTGGTTATAAGATCACGTGAACTTTGGTATCCTATTCTGTTTCTAAGATCACGTAAATTTGGCAATCTCATTCTGGTTATATTCGAAATCCTCTTCAGCGACGGACAGGAAACACTTCATAAAGAATAGGGCGTGATTATTTCATAGGGATAATAATGTACACTAAAACTATTGGCAGAAACTTACACAAGTAAGGGCCAAATTTGTATCAGTTGTTTCGCCCTAGTTAGGGAAAGGTCTGTATTATCTAAAACTATAGTTAAAAGTTTCCAGTCCACTGGGTCATGTGCCTGCAAATAACATCGTACACCCAATTACTTTCACTGAAAACTAAGAACTAAACACAAAATCCTACTTACTGACTCTGGGTTTCTTTATGATACGCAAGTTTTCTACTGGGAATGGTCTATCACGATGAACTGTAAGAAGAAAAACACAATTCCATCAGACAAATACTACAATGTATTTACGAAATGCTATTTTTATATTTTCGAAAATAATGTATATATATCTATTTCATTTGTTCTCTAAATTTTGACTCTAATTTCTAAAAGCAATGTTACTAGATATCTCATTTATAGTATAAAAAAAATATTTTAAAGCTTGATCGAGTAATCGCCCAAAATGTCATGAAGATGAGAATGTGAAATAATTTTTGAAAAATATGGAAAAAAGAATAAAATTTTCGATTATTTCTTGTGGTCATGGAGGTCAGATATCTTAGTTTTAATTTATTGGAGAATGAAAAATTTTATTATATAAATGTCCACACAGTTTCTGTTGGGAAAAGTCTACATCGTCTATCTCTCCTCTTCTACGCTCTAGCTTGATTAGATTTAAAACAATAAAAGACATAACGGTTTCAAAGATTATTGTACGAAAGTGTAGTAATCTATACACACTCATATATATATAACGACAAATATTGTAGAGGTATACTTACCGACTTTCAAATGTGGTTTTGGAATAGGCTTGGGAATTTTGTCTGTAAAAATATATAACAGTTGACAGGGCTAATTTTGTAAATATATCAAAGACTTTCTGTTTTTTTAATAAATAACAACAGAACAGAAAAATCAATAAAAAATGTTTCCGTCTGCATTTTTGTTATCTGAAGGCTAACTTCTTGAAAAACAGCTTAAAGTACAAAAATGTCTTATCATATAATTTGCTGTACGATTCTTTACATGCTAATATTCTTGACGACTGTAGTTAAAAATAATATAATGTTTGATGGAGAAACATGAAAACGTGCTTTAGAATATATTTCGTTCAAACGTTTGGACGACCGCATAATTTTAGGGCATAAATGAGACGTTTAATACACTTACAGTTCGACTTATACGTGGAAAAAAAACATCTGAATGACATGGGTATTTAACTGACAAGTATATTTAACTTGTATATATTAATTAATACTCTTCAAAAGATAACCCAAAATCATGTTTGCTATGCATTAGTACACTGATAAAGTCTCTTTTGATGAAATGCTTCATGAGAGGCTTGGATATCTGTTAATATATGAAAATACTTACGGACTCTTTCAATGACCTGTGTTACTGAAAAAAGAAATATAAATAATAAGGATTCAGAATTATAATGAGATATATATTACTGTTTAAAATTATTATACTAATGATTATTAAATATTAAAATAAAATAGAATAGATATTTAGCATTAAATTCTGGATACTCTTAAGATCTGTCAACAACCTTTTTCTTTCTGACGGTAAATTCAACTTTACCTTTTTTCTGCCTGGCTGGACAATGTATCATGAGCAGGATTGTTAGCATGTATCGGATTTGTTTCACACAAATATAATTCATGAGCAGGATTGTTAGCATTTATTTTCACATGACGCATTTGGCAGATATATTTATATGTTGTCTGTTGGATTTAAAATCAGTGGTATAAAGCTGGTCGTCATAATTCTACTAATTCAATTCAACAGCTATAAAATATTTAACGGTTTCGTTCTGAATTTCAGGGCTGCTATCAAAACGGAAGACGATAATAATAGTTTTTGAGTATACTAACTATTTTATTCCGAAAAAGATCCACCGTGCAGAGAAGTGTTTGCTTATAAAAACAAGCACTACTTCATCAATGACTATAACAAAAAGGTGCATGCTATTTCCTAATTAAAAAAATATATATACATACCAGTCTTTACCCTCTTGAATGGTTTGTGTACAACGTCTGTAAATATACAACACAAATAACATAATCATATGGTTATATCTTTTTGGAAGTATTAAGTGTAAAGTATATGGAAAAATATTATAACTTCACCTGGCCTTTTGAAAATGCAGTTCACAATCAATCACTCCTAAGCATCTTGGCTTTTTATGATTAGCTATGTGTACATTGTACAACTATTTGTACCTACAGGTGAACCC
The DNA here is from genome assembly GCA_028566555.1 of Lithophaga nigra. Classification (NCBI taxonomy): domain Eukaryota; kingdom Metazoa; phylum Mollusca; class Bivalvia; order Mytilida; family Mytilidae; genus Lithophaga; species Lithophaga nigra. Next base: position 4,653 of record JAOXYJ010070680.1, read on the forward strand.
CGTTGTGTAGAAGGTATTGTACGTTTCACATCGCATTATTCGAGCAGACAAAAAGCTGCTAATCACTATGATGTGAGGGTAGTTTTGCTTTCGCTCATCTCTTATGATATAACTTTTCTTGGTTCGAGTTAACAAGCTTCGTCAATATATCGCAAAAACAAACATTGAATTTGTCGAAAAGCTACTCGAATTTATAAACTTAGGAAACATTTACCTCGATTGCCACCCAGTTATCACCATCTATGTTCTAATATTTATATGATATTTATTGACTGTGATTCTTTTGTAGTATTAGTTATCACATTACATGCTTATTAATTAGATGAGAATTTAGTTCACTTTAGTTCAAGACAACATTTATCACCAAATTTTATTTTTTAAGAAGATCATCATTATACTAAAATTGTTATCCTGGACACTTACATGGTCGTGGCACTCCAATTGTCTTTACTTTAACGATTGGTCCTGGAATAAAAAGAGAACAGGATATATGATATTGATACATTAACACATATCGTCTAGCCTTAAAATATTGTGTTGAAGTTACTTTGTTTTCGTAATATACAAACAACAACAGAACATATTGATTGATTGAATGCTGCATGGCGCTACTTGAATTTTTCCTTAGCCATATAGTGACAATTTCTTGAAAGAGGAACCCAGAAATCGGAAAGAACTGGAGATCGTATAAAACCCAAGCCACTTTTAATCACAAAAAACCTGCAATTTTATCTCCATTGATGGCGCCTAATTAAAAAAAGTGCTATGTAAATTAATCCTCTTGAAGTTCTTCCTATGAGATAACTGCTTTTTAATGACAATAATAGTATTTATTAAAACAAATAATAAATTAAAAGTGTGCTTTTTACTATATAATCAATAAAGGCACTAATTCGAGCCTCTATTGATAAAAGTATTTCATTTAAAACTTAAAGTATTTAAGTTAAAGCATTTATATGCCGCTTCTGTCTTCTTTCCTTACATTAATTCGGTGTTCAAAATATGTAGCCATATATATCGAAAGTTACAGGTGAAGCAATTGGGTTTGTAAAATAATACTCACGTGGTACATCAACTGCAATGGAAAGATAAAAAAAATAACTTTAATATCACATTTCAACATTTATAATATTCATAATTTTCTATGACAAATTGAATTGCTGCGTTACTAGAGAAAGAGTGTAAAATCCGATAACATTTAATTAAACCTTACGTGTTATGAATAAGGCTAAGATTAAGACGAAAAAAGCACTTAAGTTGACCATAATGATTTTGCACTTTTCAGTTTACCACAATTCTTTCTGATTTACAAGATCAACAGTTGACGGCGGAAAGTATTCAAATACAATACAGTTATTCATTAATTCAAGAAGAAACTGACAGTGTGGTGGAAAAAAGTATTTTATAGTAAAGTAGATGTACTTACTGGGCTTCTTGATAACAACTGAAAGAGAAACAGTAAAAAAATAAGAGTTAATATATTAAAAAATACAAGTGAGAAAAAGAATTAAGACACTATATCCAGATCTGTTCTTTTTACTACTGTAACAAATAATTTGTCAGTGTAAATTAATAATAAAATGTCATTCTTCAACATTTATTTTTTTTTTGGTACCAGTATTGTATTAGGTATAAGTTTACAAGCACATGTGAAACGATGTCTGCCGTGACATTCGATTTTAATCTTTTGGATTATAGCAGCACTGATGATACATAACTTATTGAATTTAATATCTTTTGTAATAGCATATCTACTCACAAAGAGCAAATCCAGATAGCATATGGATTACGTATTACATAGAAGAATATATCGATTCTGTTGCATCAACCATTACTCTTATTCATGTGATTATGCTGTTATTAAAGTCTATTCTTTATATGCTTAAATTTTTCAAAACTTTTTTTTGTTTTTATTGTTTCTTTTGGGAACTTTATTTTTTACCCCTAATTAATTTATTGACTGAAAAAATATAAATACTTTTGTGGTTCCATATTCAATGTATCAAAGCAAAACTTACTTGTCCTTTCCTTGTGGATTGGCTTAATTACTGCAAGAAGAAAATAAAATAATATTAATCACACATTACACATTCGGATGTTCTAAAGGTGTAGAATAATTAAACGTACTTAAGAATACAAGGCCCCAAAATTTTGAATGGAGAATACAGTTCTATTTTTTGCCCTAAGTGTCAGTTCGCTGAAAAAAATATTATAACTGAAACAGAATGAAAAGGCATATGATACTTTTTGGAGTTTCATGAAATTGAGAAATGCATAAAAGAAGAAGCAATTGAAGACAATGTTACTCGTCTATCAGTGAAGTCTTTCAGTCAGAAATACATACCAGTTATCTCCCTTTATCGAGTACAAATGTAAGGAAGAAAGATAATGAACTGACAAAAGACGATTACCATAGGTTTCTAAGTTAACTCCCTTTTGACTGTTCATAACTGTTTATTTCATTTGCCGAATGTGGAAACATTAAATAACTGAATAAGTTGTGACTTTTTACTTACTTCTCTTGTGTTGAATCATTGGCTTATCTACTGGGTCTGAAATACCAAAAATATACCATGGTATTATTTCACATCACGTGACTACTAGTGTGTTTGCTTTGTAAATAAAAGATAAATTATTAGCAAGTTCTTATATGTTCTTCGATAAATTGGAATGAAAATAGTTGTTATAAATGTTATCACAACTGTTAGAAATTTAGTAAAACATCATGATTTCATAATAATGGTATGAACTACAAAAAAAGTAGCGCTCTCTGTCATAGTTAAAATTTTATAACGGAATTTTCGACTTTCCTGAAAGACTATACTAGTATAAAGGAAATATATTTTATTACATACCTTTATTTAGCACTAGTTAAGCTTAGTATTGACAATTTTTATGACTCTTTTGAACACCATCAATTCTGATTGACATCCATGTTGTATTTGCATTAAGTGCACATACATTTTTAACGTTTAATTCTATTTTACAATTGATTAAATATGTCCTTTGTTAATTCTGGTGTAAAATTCGTATTAAATTTGGAATGTTACTACTAGCACCCTATTATACGCTAGTGTATATGTGTACACTGTCTACATAAGACAAAATAATTAGAAATGTTAAAAATACTTACAATGTATTCTTATTGGGTCTGCAAAGAAGAAAAAAGTTTTAGTTAGAGGAGTTGAAATATTGGTAGAATCAATCAAGACAAACATTTTTAATAGAAAAGCATCGATATTCGTCAAGTAAGTGGTGAATACAGTGTCCAGCTCACAGTCTTGAAGCCCTATATGGGGTCTAAATAATCACATAATCACCTTATTTGCACATGTAAAATCACATAATCATGAAATATTGTCTTTGGTAATCATAAACTTTTCAAAAATTTATTTGGCAATCATATAATCATTCCAAAAAACCTTTAGTTATCTAAAAATCACCTTAAAATTGCCTGATAGTCACATAATCACGCGTTGCCTTAGTCGTGCTTTAAATTTGTCGACAGCCAGTAGCGTACTCCCGAATTAGAGATTGATTGATTGATTAATTGATTTGTGTTATATACAACTTCCAGTATTTTACATCTTTATCGTAGTATTCAGTCTTAACTGGGGAAAAAGTCGGAGTATACAGTCAGAATCTCCCAGAATCCCCTAATTCTCGTCCGGAAAATTGAAAATCTATGTAAGTTAAGGTTGGAGTTGAACGTACCTCAGCACGAGCATGGTTCGAACTCAGAATCCCATCTATAGGAGATATGACTAACTACATAAACAACTCGGTCACCATTTGATAAACCTATCTCAATATTTTGGTAACTGACAGGTATAAAAGATCAAATGTCGATATTGTATATTCAAGGTTAAAAGAGAAATCATCTCATACAGCAGAAGCAATAGCTTATATTTACAAAACTGATTTAAAAAAATGATTTTGAAGTCAATTAAAAGAAGGTTAGAGATTAATATTGTATGTAATAATAATAATCTGTGATACCAAATTTAGTGCACAATGTACTCATTTCGACAAACAATGTCTCATCCGTTGTGCTCGAGGCCTAAAAGTATGGAAAAACAAAACAACATCGAAAAGGTTGTAGAGCAGAGATAAATGCCAAAACGACCAAAAACGTTCAAGCCAAAATCCAGCTAAGGACAAAACACCATAAATTGATTTTGTAGTCAATTAAAAGAAGGTTAGAGATTAATACTATATATAACAAACACGTCAGAAAAAAGTTATCAAGTTAAATTTATATGAATTAAAGCAGAATTACACATCTCATTTGCTTAATTTAGAAATTTACGTCCCAGACTGGAAGAAATAAACGGAGAGAAAGTCTTTTTATAACAAAACATTATAACTATTAAAGCTCAAGTCAATCTGAAGGACTTTAGCCCAACAGCCAGACTTCGGTTTTGGTCAAGATTTTACCTTGATACTTTCTGAAAATAAATTTTGTAAATAATACTAAATCTGAAGGTATATCTCAATCGTTCAAAGATATCCCCAGCAGGATTTTGTTTCACCTTCATGTGTTTTGTGTTCCCATTGCTCTTCAACGTTTTTTTTCTTTGGATTTCCAATATTTTAATGTGACTTATTACCGGATTTTAACAGGAGCAACACGACGGGTGCCACTAGTGGTGCTTACCCTTCCGGAGCACCTGATCTCAGCCTCTGTTTTAGTGGGGTTCGTGTTGCTCTGTCTATAGTGTTATGTTATGTAGTCAGTGTTTGTCTTGTGTCCATGTTAGGCCAAACGTTGTATGTTCCTTTTGATTTACTGTTTATGGCTGCCCCTTTGGCATCTTCGAACTTTACTTATTTCCAGCACCACTGATGGGACATAATTTGTTAAAAAATTTGAATATGGTGCACCAAAATAGTTTTTGGTAAAGTGTAATGCATGTATGCCTACTTACTTTCTCTGATAATATGTTTTGGCTCTGAAAAAGAAAAATAAAGATGCATGATAAGTTTACTGTTTGCTCTATGAATACTTTGCAGAATGATCAATTTAAGTTTCTACTAATAGATTCATTAAAAAGTGGAAATTATTTTTTTTGTTTTTTGCTAAGGTTTATTAAAAGATTTATGTATTAATTGTGTTTCGAAAAGGAGAGAATTTATTGCCCCTTGTTTTCAAATGTCCTGGAATCTATCTCGGATAATGCAATATCAAAGGCTTTCTGCGTTCTGAATACCCAAACTAACAAAAAGGCAATATTCTTTGACTTAAGTTCACAATTCTCATCTTTATCTAAAATATAGGTGTACGATAAAGGTTTTCAAAAAAGCGGAAAGAGACAAACTTAATTCAATATTTTTTTAAATTGTGTAGTACTTACTTTTAATAATAACTGGTTCTTGGTCAACTACAGTTACAATCTCTGGAAAAAAAAATATATATATTTGACAAAATAAATAATGAAACTAATTCTTAATACTTCTACTTTCTCGTGTGTTTCAACAACAAAAGTGAAACATTAACGTGTAAAGGAGTAGGGCCACGAAGGCCTTATTTTGGCCCTAAAAATTGAAGTATAGCAAACCGTATGAAAAATTTATGAATTAAACTTTAAAATATTTTTGTTTAATGAATTAAAGCTAGTTTTGCTTCAGAAGAACATATTACCCTAAAAATGTAGCCTCAAAGATCCAGAAAATGTAAAATTTTCAGCAAAATTCATGTTTTTTGGCATTTTAGCATCATTTTTGGTCTGGCAAACATAGGCCACCCCCTCCATCCAAAAAAGTTTGAGCTTAGAATATCCCCATATGTCAGAATAATCTTTTGATGGTAAGATATTTTGGATCGAGGGGTGTGGCCATTGTTATCTAGAGCGAAAACTACCAAAAATTGTCCCATTGTTTGGCCAAAATCATGGGATTTCTCCAGAATGTACGTGATTATGATGTCACTGTGATGCCATCAGTGATGTCATGGGTCAAAATGCATTAGTAATGTATTAGTGAGACATATGCTAATATTTTCTGACAAGGATAATGAAAAAAATATATAATCCAAATTTCATGAAATTATAGGGCCAATATTGGCCCTTCGTGAACCTTCTCCTTTACTAACAAATGTTGACAATGTCTGGAATATCAACATGACAGAACTTTGAAAATGTTAACTTTGTTATGAGATCCAGATAAGAAACATATTTGTTTAAATATGCAAAATTTTTTTAGAAAACCCAATTAATTTTAAAACAAAGAGTTTCAAATACGTAACAAAATCCCAAAGTATCCAATTGAGAGACATAATTGATTGTATCAACTGTCATTCACTTCTGTATATGTAGATATCTATCTTTAGTTGTTTGTCCTATCTGCATTTACACAAAATCCTTTCTTTACCTAGCGTTGCATACTGTGGATTCATTTATTTTCGTGGGTATTAATTTTCGTTGTTCCAGAGAAAAATGCAGTTTCGAGGTTACTTAATTTCGTGGCTTTATTGTTTTCTCTTAACAAAGTAACCAAAATGTGTATTTCGTCGAGTACCTGATTTCGTGGTTTGCCTGTCCCCACGAAATCCACGAAAATTGGTATTCCATGAATAATAATGAATCCACAGTACATGTTTAATAATAGAAACATTAAACTACAGATCAAGCTACATGCCAAGAAATGAAAATTCTGATTTGTTATTGTCTGATTCCTTGTTCAAATTACCAAACAAACATGTGAGCAAGTATGAAAAAGTATTATTTAGTACTATTATGTGATGCTGGTACGCAGCCAAAATTCTGGGTACTCCGTTAAACTCAGATCAAGTGAGTACTGTGGATTCATTTATTTTCATGGGTACCAATTTTCGTTGTTCCAGAAAAAAATGTAGTTTCGAGGGCACTTAATTTTGTGGTTTTATTGTTTTTTTAGGCTGGAATTACCAGCCTAATGTGGCCACTTGATCAGCTGAAATGTGGAAATCATATAAATGATAAATTATTAACTGACTTTAATCAAAGAAATGTATTGTATACTTTCAAGATTTAGTAAAAAGTAGAAGTGTCCATTATACAGCTTTATTTTATATAATTATATAAGCTGAAAATTGCATTAAAACAATATAGATTGGGTCCTAAAATATCTT
>JAOXYJ010070788.1:1469-18838 GCA_028566555.1 Lithophaga nigra
AACATTACTTCGGAACCCACAAAAGCCCCCGCCCAAGTCTCCAGACCTGGAATGTTAATGAGAGAAATATTAAAGATTTCTTGTCTGCAACAAGCATGCGTTGACAGGCATTTTGTACCGGTCCACATTTCGTTGGATTGTAACACTTGCCATTTTGTTCCGGTGAACTAATGTATGTTGACATCTATTTTCTGTAACCGTCATAAGTCCTGTTCCGATAGAGTCACCATTTTGTTACAATATAACAATACTTGTTCCGGTTCATCCGCAATGAAGTTTATTGTTCTCCATTTTCTGACACTGTCATAAAACTTGTTCCGGTGCATGCGCAACGAAGCCTGTTGTCATCTATATTTTCACAGTATAATAAGACTTGTTCCGGTACATGCGCAATGAAACAGTTGCCAATTTGTGACAGTGTAACTTTTTATTGCATATAGTAAATCTCCAAATCTAGTCATGTCCCATGTTTTTACCATCCTAAAACCATAGCCCCTCCGGTAAGGGATATATTCATATGCATTAATAGGACGACCTTTCGGAGAATATTTACTTCATTCAGATATTAACCATCCAATGAAGCCCTCCCCTTTCAGCACAAATTGTGGGGAAGCAGATGCACACACTCTTCATATCCATCTTTAAACCGATCCAATAGATGCATGTTTCCACTGTATGCATCGAAATGCATTAACAGAAAAACGGAATTTACCTCAAATTTCCCATATCTCTGGTATTCCATTACGTTCACAAAAAATTTAAAAAAATTAGTTGGGAAATAATCGTTAGTATATTCATATTCCATGATATGTTCATGAAGACTTGGAATCAAAGGCCAGTCCATCTTGTTTTTGTTTTTATTTTTCGTATAAGTCAACGTTATTTAATATATATTTCAGTTTCCACAATATTTATCGAATCTCAAAAAGACCTGAGGAAATGACCACGTCAGTGAGGAAAATGTGCTCCTAAAGCACATTGTCTCCTTCACTAACATCTATAAGTTTTATGGGTGAAACATGTAATAATAACCTATGATACCAAATTTAGTGCACAATATGCGCATCACGGTAAACAATGTCTCATCAGTTGTGCTCAAGACCTAAAAATATGGGAAACCAAAAAAACATCCAAAAGGTTGTAGAGCAGAAATAAATCCCAAAACGACCAAAGATTTTAAGCCAAAAACCAGCTATGGACAGAGATATGCATAAAGGAGATACTCCTTAGTTTCCTACAATTTAATACATTTAAATACGGTAAATTTAAAAGTGCTTGTATCAATTTCATGCCAGTACCGAAATACTAGCAACTGGACTGATTGAACCCTCGGAGACCTAAGGTCCACCAACATGGTATCCACCCAGTGGTAGAAATAATAATCTATGATACCATATTTAGTGAACAATATGCGCATTTCGATAAATAATGTCTCATCAGTTGTGCTCGATACCTAAAATATGAAAAACAAAAACAATATCCAAAAGGTTGTAGAGCAAAATTAATGCAAAACGATCAAAAGTTTACGGCGAAAAACCAGCTAAGGACAGAGATATGCACGAGGTAGATACTCCTTAGTTTCCTACAATTTTATACATTTTAATACGGTAAAGGAGTAGGGCCACCAAGGCCTTATTTTGCCCTAAAAATTGAAGTATGCCAAACCGCATGAAAAATTTATGAATTAAACTTTATAATAGTTATATATAATGAATTAAAGCAAGTTTTGCTTCAGAAGAACATATTACCCTGAAACTATAGCCTCAAAGATCTACAAAATGTAAAATTTTCAGCAAAATTTTCACTTTTTGGCATTTTTAACATCATTTTTGGTCTGGCAAACAATGGCCACACTCCTCGATCCAAACAATTTTGCGATTAAAATATTCCCATATATTAGGATAATCTTTTGACATTAAAATATTTTGGATCGAGGGGTGTGGCCATTGTTATCTAGGGCAAAAACTACCAAAAATTGTCCCATTTTTGGCCAAAATTATGGGATTCTCCCGGAATGTATGCGATTATGATGTCACTGTAACGTCATCAGTGATGTCATGGGTCAAAATGCATTAGTAATGTATTAGTGAGATATATGCTAATATTTTCTGACAAGGATAATGACAAAAATATATAATCGAAATTTCATGAAATTATAGGGCCAATATTGGCCCTTCGTGAACCTTTTCCTTTAAGAGTGCTTGCATCAATTTCAGGCGAGCACCGAAATACTAGCAACTGGACTGATGGTACCCTCGGGAACCTAAGGTCTACCAGCAGTGGTATCCATCCAGTGGTAGAAATAATAATCTATGATACCAAGTTAAGTGCACAATACGCGCATTTTGACAAACAATGCCTCATCAGTAAAACGGTCTGTTTGCAATGTATTACTGCTGAAACTTATTCTTCTATCAAACAGTTCAGTTCTGGCTCTAGGTATATTTCCTATCATCTTGTACAAAGAGATATACAAGGTTTTGTCACTTGCGAAAGTTATCATGAGTTTAACAGTATGTTGACCGTAGGTATTTCTTAAATTAAACCATTGTTGAAGAAAAGATAAGAAAACCGAAAGGTGGAATACATAAATCATCACCCAAGGGACGCAGACAAAATCTGGATTTAGACACACATCAAAAACACAACAAGGAAAACGAAAAACAAGGATGACCAACACGTACCCCAACAAAAACACTAGGTGCACTCAAGTGTTCCGGATAAGTAAGCAGTGCCTGTCTCTTATAAGACACCCACCGTGTTGCCCGTTGTCAGGTCCGGGAAAAGCTCATGTTCGAGGACAAGAAAGACGAAACTATGGCTAAGGAAAAAGATCCAATTTCATTTGGGAAACAGATATCCCATAAGATCAACCCATCCATGGTGTTGGCCACAGAATTTTTGAAGGGATGACTTCAACCTGGGAGCAACATATCCTTGTTTGAGACGCTTATTCGTGAGCAGTTGAACCCTATCCAGAAAATCATGGTACTGATCACAAGTTCTAGAATAACGTATGAGTTTCCAAATGTAAACTCAATACGCCGATGCTGCTGTAATGTTGCTTCGGAGGAATGGGAAGTTGACAATTGGAAAGGTGATGTCATCATGCTTGTCGTAGAGGTTTCTTTGTAGTATTCCTCCAGAGTCAATTCCGAGGTGAAGGGCAAGGTATTAAGCTGACTTTTTGGTATCGGTAGTGTCTCGAAACCCGATATTAGAATGCTTAATTTCACACATCAATTCGTATGGCTTTGTTGGGTTATGGTTAGAAATGTTAATCGGAATGGCTGTGGTAGTTTGTTTGATAAAATATAACGACCTCCCAACAACCTCCCACTGAGTAATTGTAAGGATGTATTGTAGTTGGTGGATCTACAAACACATGTCTACGGGTGTCGATAAGTGACATGTTAAATTTATTTCAGATCTAGATAGCATTATTCTCAACTCTCAAAACAATTGCCATATGTTTAACCACAAATTGGGTTGTAGTAGTAGTAGTAGGAGATGGTAGATAGATAGTCTATGGGAAGAAAACTGAACCTTACTTATAACAGTGCCCAGGGTCTGGGGAATAAATGCTTCCAAAGTCATCCCAGGTATACAGTAATAGTTCTGCGCTGGCATTTTTGTTCACTCCATCAAGATTTGCAGAAAAAAGGCATGGTTTCACGCTCGGTGAACCCTTTTCTAATCGAAAATTCTCCCTTACTCCTCAAACCTATAGAACTAATTTTTGCATCCTACAGCCAGCTCCTGGCGCGGAAATACGTATCATTTCAAAGTATTTGGTTGCCTACTTTACCATTATTTTTTATAAAACACCACCCCTATGTGACGAAGCCGGTTAAATACGTCATCTTTCATATATGCTTTCTTTACCTTTCTTTCCTATTTCTATATGTTTATCATTTCCCAGAAACTGATGTAAAGACGTACCAATCTCCCGAGCCTTTGTTATCACTAGTCCACATTCTTCCTTGTTGATACAGCATTTTGCTCAAAACTTTTTTCTGACTTCTATGTTTAATTGTATTCTCAGCATGTAGTCAGTTTCTTTATTACCTACCGGGTTAAAGTAAATATTTTATCATTATTTTCTTCTTTGTCACATCACTGTGATACATAATACATTAATACTTCAAGAAATAAAACGTAAATCCTCGATAACAGGTACATCCCTCCGAAAGTTCCTTTGTTCAAACATTACGATCAAAGAATCATCGTGTTTTGGTTCGAATTTTTTCTCAGAACTTTTCTTATTTTCTCTTTATACTCCTCATTGTCGTCACGAACATAGTTCACTATGTCATCTTTTAGAACACACTCTCTCAGTTTTGTGTGTAGCTAATCGATGGTTACTGCGTCATCTTTCAGAACATGGCATTCCAGTTTTGTGTCTAGTGCGCGGCACTGGCAACTGCTTATTGTATGTGCGAAGTTAGGCTGTTTTCCAGTCATCCATGGTTGATGGATCTGAGTTAACTATTGGCTATTCCTTTCCATTGTTTATTTATTTTATCCAACACGAGTTGCATTGTAGCAAAGTCATTCAGTTTTGACTTTGTAGCAAATCCAGCTATCTTTTTTGTAGCTTCGGATAGTTCTGTTTTCGTAGCAAGGTTTCTTGTAGCTTCGGCTTGTTCTTTCTTTGAGCCAAGGTCATTTCTTAGTTATTTTGTATCCGTGCAACTAGTCATTTCTGTATGTCTAGTTTATCCTGTAAGGCCTTTTATTTTTTGCAAATGAATTATCATTGAGATCGGTTTCAAAACTCCTGATGAATTTGTTGTTCATGTCTTTTTGTGCTGTGAGGTCGAGAAAGTTTTCCGCTATTTGGTTCATTCGAGAAACATGATCTTTACTTTCTCCTTTTCTGAGCTCTATGGTTCTGTTTCCGGCAATGTCAAGATCAGTTGTCATTGTATTGTCCCTTTTGGGAAGGTCACTTCTTCTAAGATACCCATGTATTTCTTCCTATGTTTTTTCGACCACACTTTGTTTGCATACTTGCTAAGGATGACATTAAACTGTACATCTCCTATGCCTTGTGTCCCTTTAATGCGATCGCTTTTTTAGTAATATTATTAAACACCCATTTTGTTCCTTACTATATTATTACTAAATCAGTTCCAACTGTGTCGAGAATTACTTCTTCCTGGTTAAGAATTTTAGCGTAAATCTTGTAGATATCAGTCAGTACAGTGTTTTAATATGTAATACAGTGTTAGAGAGGTGTTTTCGCTAATATACTACAAATCACAGTGCATTAATCCGTAAAGATTTTCAAAGTTGTGTAGGCTTAACGTACGGCCGACAACATAGCCATTGTTCGGATTGGGTTAGAAATTGCAGGCATCAGAGAAGATACGGTTTATGGCGATTGAACTGTATGCGAATTCGGATTCCTACCTGCAACCTCGCAGTAAAAAATCAGCAATTGAAATTGGCTGCATTAAGCTTGAATGTATCAAGTAACAAAGAGTTTTTGGCTTGACTAATTTGTTTTTCGTCCCTTTGTAAAAACATTATTACGTGTTTTGAATGTCTGATTCCTGTACATGCTTTCAACCATTTTGCTAGCCTCAGATTTGTGTACCGATTCCCTCAGGTATTTCCATCTTATTGGTTTCATGTATGTCTAAAATAATTTACACAACTAGTCGGAATTAGAGTCACAGTTTAAGATGTGTGGTGATGATGACGCTACTTGTGTCTCCTTCTGCCTTGAAAATAAGGTAGGAGTCGTCATTTATCTGCATGTTTATTTTTATTTGGGCCTGTGGTAGTAAATTTTGTTCAAGAGATTGGAAAGAGCTGAATCGATATATTGGTATTTTAGTTGATACCTCCTGACTGTTAGTTTTAGTTAGCAAGCCTCTTACTTTAAATCCTATGTTTGTATCTGGGCTAGCAGCTGCAGCGGGTAAATGAAACTGTTTTTACCTACAGGGTTGACGTAGTTTTCCGGGAATGTTAGTAGGAATTTTACGTGGTTAGCAATGGACAAAATGTTACAATCATACCATTTTGTCTGACTGTCATTTGTTGCAGTTGATTTGCTGCGTCTGAAATAGCGGAAATCATTTTGTCATCAAACCCCATTCATAAAAAGATGATTTGTCCACTACTGAAAAATTAGAGTCAGTTTTCACTTGTCGTTCTACATTAGCGAGAAACTTAATATAGTAATAAGTTGAATACTGGAATACCAGTATCTATTATTAAACTTCACACTTCTAAACATATTTTTTTTTAATTTTATTTTTTTATCTTAAAAATGACAATCATTTCAGTTGCAGATTTACCAGTAAATACACGGTCTTATGTTGATAAAGTTTCAATTTATCCTGCTGAATATATATGCATTATAACAAAAACAGGCACAAAATGTTTTATGGAATTGGGAAATTTCATTTTAAATTATGGTCAAGCGTTGCATCTAATAAAGCAGCAAGTATGAATAAGATTCTTAAATGGTCATACCTGTTGGGAAAAATACATTTTATGAAATAGGCAACAGTTAATCGAAAAATATTACTTTTATTTATTATCGAATAAAGAGACAACCGTAACTACACATAATCTTATTACTAGTATTGATATCCTAGGACATAATACTAATGTATGATTGCGCATAAGTCGCGTTTTCCTTTAAATATTTTATTTTGGTATAATTTTACTTCTCAAATGATTCGTGTATAAATATACGGAAGCCAGTTAGTCTTATGGTGTAGTTTTTTATTTATATTGTTATACGCTAGTTTTCTTTAAAAACGCCCATATCCAGTTTATCGGTGCCTCATGCAAAATTCCCCCTATAAATTATTCTTTTGAAATTATTTCTCTCTATATATTTAAAACTATAAATAACGTTTCATTTTAAGGGACACGTAAATTTTTGGCAACTAACTGCGCATGCACAGGAGTCATTTTTAACACAATTTCCAGTTTTTACCTTTCTCAGGCAAAAAAATGAACCGGTATTTGTGAAGATACTTAATCATATAAACCCAGTCTATTACTTCAGCTTATAAACCGTAACAACCTCTTTTATTTCTATACATTCTTAGAATTTTCGACTACACTCTTATCTGAACAGTAGATAATAATCCATGTCTCAAATTCTATTGTGATTCCCGTGCCAAAAAAGCCAGGTTAAATTGTCAAACGATGTTTACCAAGAAGTCCAAATTTCTATAGTGTAAGCAATTAACAACTAAAAACAAGGGGTAGAACTATAAAAGTAGACGACATTTTTTAAGCATGTGATCTCGTGAAATGCGTGAATTCTGTCTTACGGTAAACAGAAGTGGGTGTTTTCGTAATTATAAATACTTAGTCGTTGTATTAATGTGGAATGAGACCCAATTTAAACATTACATTAACTCATGAAAAGCAATATAATTTAAAAACCTCTAAATGTAATCTAATTTCCGTGGAAAACGCCGCAGAGTGGCAGCAAATAACGCGTGTATCCAAGGACAGTTTTGACTTCCGTTCTGTAAATTCACCTTGGCAATAATACAAACTCTAATTAAAGCAGCATGTACGGTTGCTTGTTACAATTGACAGAGAAGAATGTAGGATAGAAAGGTGTTTGCAAGAAGCTGACATTAAGAAAATTTATTTTTGCTAAAAATATCATTATGAATTCATGGCAGTGATCAACAATTGCAAGAAAATTGCCGTCGGATTTTTCTAAATTTTCGAAATGACTTTCTCCATCAGTAGATATATGTTTACTTGAAGGATGCAGAGTGAAAAAAAAATGAACCAAAAGAATGTACTAATGGGAGGAGAGATTTCGAACTACTACTGCCTTATATCTAGATCTCTTATTTCAAAAGTAAAATCCATACATCTGTTTTGTGGATAGGTGGATGGAAGGACACCAAACACCAAAACCCAGAACCGGGAGTTTTTTCACAGAAATTTAGTTGTACCATCTAGTCCTGTTTTCAAATAATTACCTTCGTACCAGTATGCTGATTTCAACAGTTGTAAGCAGTTTACTTTGAGAGTTTTGAAAGTTTAGGATTCGTACACATTGACCCGATTCTGTCATTCAGTTCAAAAATAAACAAACAACAGAGTTTTCTCTATAATTGAATGTAAAGTTTTACAGAAGTTATCACTTAAACTTATCTCTTGTAGATTTTTCCTAAATGTGTAATTTAAATTCTGTTATTTTGTTTTAAAGACCGTAGTCCCAAAATATTTTTAGCCTTTTTTTGTTTTTGTTTTTGTTTTCAATATTTACCTGGTAATTTCTGGGAAACCTTAAATTAACATTTAAATACAGAATCACACTGTATTACACATATTGATGGAAAAAGAGAAAAAAGAAGAAACGAATAGAACAGAATCAGGAAGAGATAACAAACATCCAACATTTTCTATATGCGATAAACTGCGAGTCTAAATCGATATCGTTTTACCGTGTAGATGAGAGAGAATTCTAACAACGGAGATTTTGTCTCGATATCATCAAAGTACAGTAATTAATCTGGTTTCTGTTTGGACCTGTTGACAATAGCACAGACCGTATTTAAATGTCCCCCTGCATGTTTCATCTTTGGATTGGGTCGTATTTTAGACCTATTATCGGTCTTGTAAAGTACAACACCGGAGTTAATAAGACACTATCAGACGAACAGTTGACTATGTGTAAAATAAATATGAATCTGATCCAGAGTGATAATTATTGTATTGAATATCGGAAGAAAATGCCACGTAAACTGTAATAATCAACCCATTTGAGCAAGTTTTCTTTTATCTTCAAAATCAAGGATGTTCAGTTCAGTCTTCCTTCGAATATGCACAAAGATCGAGATTAAGACAAGTTGAAACCGGCAATATTTTAAATAACTAGTACCATGATTCAAACGTATTAGATTTCATGATACAGCTTTAGTAAAGAATCAAAATCTTGGTAATATGTGTTGCCTTAAGCGGATATATATTGTGTCGTTTGGCAATGAATTTCTCAATTAAAGATCTGACAAGAGAAAAGATCTCCACGGAAACCTCTAATTAAATGTTTGCAGCCATGGTTAATTTTGAATTGCAGGCGTGAGTCTCATGTGATAAACTGAGTTAATATTTTTGGGCAAAAGAGTATATCTCGGGTCTTTCGCACATTTTTGGAATTGTACTTACCGCTTCAGAATTAAACACATGTTATTTACTCAAATTATTAGCAATTGGTATTGGACACAAGTTACAGAACAACAATTATTTGAAGCACTCTTCTTATTCCCAACCACAAATTTTCAATTGTTTTGTAGGTTTTGCTGTATTTTTCAAGTTTTTTCAATATCTACTTTCACCTTTGGTTATACGGAAGTAACTTTGACGTGAACGATGTTTTATGAAAAAAACGACGTTTTCGGTTAAACATCTCATTTCCACATCTCAAATGTTATGGCTATTAGCTCCAAAGCGCATGAAAGTTATACGCAGTAAGTTTTGATACACATCAATATATTCATCCATGTTTTGTTTGATTCTTTAAACCTTTTATTTTTTCATAATTAGCCCGTCAAATGGGCGCCTTAACTAAAACAATTAAGGAACTAGTTATAACTACTTAACTCACTAGTAATGTGATAGCAGTCTTTTTTCCTGTGTCGTCACAAGGACTTAGTTAACTCGTTATAACGACTAAGCTAACTCCGAATAAAGTGTTAGCTAACTCTTTATAAGGACTTAGCTAACTCGTTATAACAAATTATCTAACTCTTTATAACTACTTAGTTACCCGTTATAACGTCTTAGCTTACTCGTTATCTTGACTTAGCTAACACTTTTTAGACGCACTCAGTTGCCGACCATACTAGATGGAGGTTAAAGTCATCGGATGAAATTCCTAGCAAGACAATCCATAGACTATTTCAGCCCATTTTGACTGCCCAAGTTGTTTCACTTGAGATTTTTATACGTATTTCCCAGTGTCCTATGTTAAAATATGTTTATCGTTGATTTATCCTGGAGTTGTCGGATATAATTTTGAAAAGGACCATACAAGGATTGTGCCAACCAAGCCTAGTTAAAATTCACTATATGGTTTCAGAGTAGAAGCTTTTTACACATAAATTTCCCATACGTTCCTATGTTAAACTAAGTTGTATGTAACGGCCACCTTGCATGGATGTCCAAGTCATCGAATACCAATGAAAAGAATAATCCAAGGACCATCTCAGCCCGGTGTGGTTTAAATTTGGCTTGGTAGTTTCAGTATATTCAGAGGAAAAGATGTCTACACATACATGTATTTCTCATAGGTTCTATGGTGAACTATGGTACGCAGTGGCGGCGATTTTGGTTTGAGGCCACAGTTTGTGATTCAATTTTGAAAAGAGACCACCCAAAACGATGCATGTTCGGTTCTAACTGGCCAGGTGGTTTCACAGAAGATTGAAAAATAAAAAACTTACTTATTCGGTCGGACCAACGGAGGGATTAAAAAAGATATTGACAGGTTGAAAGTGATATTATTTGGAGTGATGACATAATAATCGTAATTGTGATGTCGAAATGTTGCATAATATAAGTAAATTTAATACTAGCAATGTACATTTTTAAATGGTTTTGTTCATAAAAATGTTCTGAAAATATGCAAAGAAACAAATATGGCAATATGAATTAGTAAATATGGTGTTAATATTGTCCTTCAAAAAGCAAATGTTGACCTCCTCTTCATGTCTATCAATATCACAGCATATTTGCCATCTCAACTCATAAGTCCATAGTTTTATTAGTTTTGATTAAGCAATATTTTATTAAAAAAGGATTAGGCAACAGTCGAGCGTATACAAGCCTTCTCCCAGTTCATATAAGTTATATTGTCGACGTAGTAGTCGTATAGTTTACTGTCTGTTTCCCTCCAGAATATAGTGAGTTTGCTGCCTCAGGATGGGAAAAGCATTAAAAGATGGATTATTGAGGATATCAGATAGGCATGGCCAAGAATATTTCAGTCCAATTGGATGCGCTGTTTTTAATGAAAACAAAAATGTAATGATGTGCCAGGTTTGCACTGAATCCCCAAAACATACCACCTTTACATGGGATTAGGAAAAATGAATTTTTAACTGTAACACATATACACAATGTGTAAAGCAGTAGTTATCAGCTGTCTGTCCAAAAGTCCATCTGTTGTCCGCTATGTTTTTGTTTTCAAAATTAATTTAAAACCAGCCACATGAATCCGTTGTAATTCGGCCGATAACAAACTCGGACTACTGCAAAATCGGATTAAAAGATACTCTACTAATTCATAAAAACGATTTAGTTAAGTCGTTATAACATCATAAATATAAAAAAAAACTACACCATGACATTAACTGGCGTATAAATATTTATCTAATACAGTTATATATTTATGTCAGTTTTTCTTGGAGTAGTGTGGGCAGTGAAATAGCTTGAAAATTATCTGTCTGGACAAAACTGAATATTGACTGACCTTTGGAAATCACGTCAAAATAATTTGCGATAACCCTAACCCCGGTCTAACTTCAAGCTAAATAACTTCAGTAAGTTATTTCCGATTAATAATCTTTAAAAAGATGTCCAAAGACGTGGGAAAACAATCAACATTTCAAAATCACAGATACAAATTTTTCTGTATACATATTTTACATATTTTTTTCTATTCGGGTTAAAGTATGCCTTTCTTAGAACACCTTTCAATATAATTAATACAATTGAATGTGTTGCTTAAATTCAATTTCTTGTACTCTGTATTTTATTCTCAATGTCTTTTCTGCTAGTGAAACATAATTCAGTATTTTAATAATACTTACTAAAATCTGTTTGCCATATGATCGAAAGCGAAAACAATATAAAAGGCCAAACAAAAAGCTTTTGATTTATTCCCATATCTCCTGCAAATATAATGCACAGCTATTGCGTGTGTCTTGGCAAATCATCAGCGTAATAAATTTCAATTTAAAATTTCGTTATGTATTGAAATCAATAACAAAGATGAAACCTACATTATTCATTTTTCTATGCTTTATTATATAAGAAAACAAATAAACAATAATATACAATATATAAACCACTGTCTTTATTGTTCAGAGTTCAGTTACTCTTGCACAAACCTTCGCACAGAATTTTCCAAATAATTTCAACAGAATATTCCTGAAGTCAGTATAATACAAGTGTAAAAGAATTGTTCACATTGTACACGGAAAAGTTCCTACAGATGTAAAACAGTTCGCATAATCTTCAGTAAATATTAATCCAGAATTCAACAAAGCATAAATTCAGATAATGAATGTTCAGCAATGATAAATTCCAAATAGTTTTAACTATCCAATTAGAGCAGAGTGGCTGAAATGTCCGGGGGTTCATTATTTACAGGTCCTGAAATTCTAGCAACGCTATAGCATGTGATCTTGTAGAACAATCTAAATCAGGTGATGTAGAAATTTCCCAATCATATAATATAATAATCTATTTTTTTGAGTAAACAAACAGCAAGGATTACATCATCTTATAAATAGCTTACAAAATAGTTGTAAACATGTAAACCAAAATATAAGTCAATGACCAATAAAGTACAAAGTCAGTTAAGTACATAAGTAGTTATAGGTACATGTAGCATTTATTAAAAGAAATAATACTATATGATAGCAAATTGTAAAAGCGAATGTTCAACATTTCAAATTAAAATCTCTACCAAAATAAATTAATTCAACGAAAAATACCTGTAAGTTGAAGTTTAAAGGGCATGTTGTAATTAAATGTGACCGAGTGAGATTACAATCTAATTCCCAGAATGCACCAGACTTTAAAGAATTGTGTAGTAGGCTAAATCAGCAATCTGAAAAGGGAGGGAGTGGAGGGCATTTAATCACATTTAATGACACTTTGTCTTTCAGGGAAACATAATTAAACTTCAACTTACAGGTGAATCTCTTTTAATTTATCAATTCTCTTTCAAGGCAAAGTGTCAAATATGACTTAGTGAGATACTGAAAGCTTAACCCACTACAATCGTGGAGCAAAATATAATGAAATATCGTATCTCAAAAGTACTGTTACAGTCTTGTTGTAATACGTGGCAAAAGTAAAATCTGCTAACCACCCTGCTGTATCGAGAATGCCTGAAATAGGCACTCCTAAATCACTGGCCGCTGATATCGTTGAAGATCCAGTACTATGAGCCTTAAACACTGAAATGTCTATTCCTAACATAGTCAATATTGTTTCAGTACACCTAGCAACAGTATCTTTAGAAACTGTACCATGTGGTTTAATATAAGTAAAGGAACAAATTGACTGTTGAATATCCAGATAACCAGTTCTACGTAAATAAACCTATAACGATTTCACAGCACACAAGTCCTTATCATAAGGAAAAGTTTAAAGCTGCAACTGTTTAAAATGAACACCCGGTCTAGATTGTTTTAACAATTCTGATATATGAAAATGACAATTTCATTTATAACATTCATATCAGATAACTTCAATACAGGTTTAAAATTTTTTGTCCTGTACACAATGAAATCAAAGTCACTAATTTATAAGGCAGATCTCTAAGTGAAACGATATCAAAGGAATTTATGTTTTTTCAAGAATTTGAACACAAATAAAATTCCAAGTTTGTACATATCTAGAAAAAAGAGGAAAACACCTCTCAAAAATCTTTTACTAAACCATGCTTGCCAAAAGGCATCTTCACAAAAATTACAGTAGACAAAGCAAAACGACCAGTGCGTATTGCAATATAACCACAACCTAGATCTAGCAAGGTCACGAAAAATTCAAGAATATAGGAAAATCCTTATTCTATACATTAACATTATTCTGTAAGGCAAAAAAATCACATTTACGCAGATAAGTATGGTACTGTTTAAAAGTAGCCTCTTTCATAATAATGGCAGACCTGGGGTGATTGTAATCTGTAATCGTAATTGGTTGTTATCAATTATAATTTCTCATGTAATCGAATGTAATCAGTAATCAGCTATTTTTTAGATTACAAGTAATTGTAGTTTAGATTACATTCTGATTACTTCAAAAGTTTACTTATCTTTTATCTTTATTGATTCATATTTTTATTTTATTTTCGGTAAATATGCTTATTTGTTAAGATGTTGAAGTTTGTTCAATGAAGTAATGAAATGTACATAATTAATTATAAAAATTAATTTCATTCTAAGAAGAAAACGAAAATGAAGTTTAATGAATAACAATATATAATACAAATTTATTTTATTTAAATTTTTGTGTACCAAAATAAATACTAATTTTTATTTATATGAACCCTAACATTACAGTTGTGACCGTCATAACCTCTCTTCCAAGTTAATTTGAAGAGCAGTCAGGAGACCTGTTCTAAGTTAATTTAGACCACTCAGAGAGTAGAACAGCTTTGGTCAAGAATCAGAGCTGTTCTGTTGACGATATAGAACAGTTTTTTGTTAGATATTTATGATCTGTAGATTTTACGCTTAGCTATGATAATAATATCTTTCCGCAAATTACGTTATATACGTTCATTTATAGATATTCAGTTAAATATAACAAACGGTGCTCTTACGCTGTTGAATCTTTGTAGAATATCACTATAAGTGTCAATTTCAGTGTATTTACGCTCATTTACAGTATGTTGTTTGTAGTATTTGCATACAGACGTTATGTAATTTGACATTTTAGCCGTAATCCCTTTGATACTTCATGACGTATGTAAATGTGTTCCATAACCGAATTTATTATGTAAATCGTAGAATATTGTGTAACGAGATAATAACATATATTATGAGTTGCGCAACATGTGTAGTTTATTTCCTGTAGTTCCTATATAGGAGACCAGGACCAAGTATTTGCATCGATCGCCTTGTGTGACTTGTAGCTGTTCGTACAGTATCTGAACCCCTTAACGTTCCCAAAAAATCATGTAACGTGTGAACCGTGTTCGTGTACCGTGTGAACCGTGTAAGTGTAACGTGCGAACCGTGTCCGTGTACCGTAAACCGTGCAACGTGTCCGAAAGTCGTGTACCGTGGATCGCATTCCTAGGTTCATTGATACAATCATACGACTTTCACACATAGCGAAGAATGAATAATTATGCCTTCTTATTGCGTGTCGTCTGGGCTTCAAAGTCAGATTTTGTTTTAGTCTTGTACATATACGTTTATGGTTAGTACTGGAATTTAATTTGTTTGATAAGTCACGTAAACCCAAACCGACGAAAATGTTTTTTTTTTCATTTCATTAATTTAAGAACTAAATCATATATTTTTTATTTGCTAGCGGTTCAGCCGACAGTAAATTTGTTTCCAGTACAGTTCCCCTTTAATATATATAAAAGTTTCCAATTTTTCATGGTTTTTCCGTTCGTTTATCGTTTCTTCTGTCTTTTGTTTGTAGTTCGTATGAACGTTGCAAAAAGAGCGTTTTCTTCTTTTGTTCGTGCAAACGAACGGTAAACGAGACATAATTGTCCGTACAAACGATTGAATCCAAAAGATAAAATGTGAAACGAACCTTGAAATACGAAATGTCATGAGTGATCAAATTAGAACTATCCCTGGTCCTGGTCTGACATATAAGCCGGGACTGAGGCTGCGGCCTGTCATGAATGATCAAATTAGCTCTATCTCTGGTCCCAGTCTGCCATGTAAGCCTGGACTGAGGCTGCGGTATGTGATGAATGATCAAATTAGCGCAATGCCTGGTCCCGGTCTGACATGTAAGCCTGGAATGAGGCTGCGGTCTGTGATGAATGATCAAATCAGCGCAATGCCTGGTCCTGGTCTGACATGTAAGCCTGGACTGAGGCTGTGGTCTGACATGAATAATCAAACTAGCTCTATCTCTTGTCCCGGTCTGATATGTAAGCCTGGATTGAGGCTACGGTCCGTCATGAATGATCAGATTAGTACAATGACGGGTTCCAGTCTAACATGTAAGCATGGAATGAGGCTGCGGTCGATGATGAATGATCAAATTAGCTCTATTCCTAGTCCCGGTCTGATATGTAAGCCTGGACTGAGGCTGTGGTCTGACATGAATGATCAAATTAGCTCTATCCCTAGTCCCGGTCTGACATGTAAGTTCTCTCCCTGGTCCTGGTGTGACATGTAAGCCTGGACTGAGGCTGCGGTCTGTCATGAATGATAAAAAAAGTACAATACCTGGTCCCGGTATGACATGTAAGCCTGGACTGAGGCTGCGATCTGTCATGAATGAACAATCTAGCTCAATGCCTGCACATGGTCTGATATGTATATATCCCATTAAGAGTATTAGATGTCTTGTTTCTTACATGTTTATATTTCATTACATCATGTTATAAATTATCAAAATAAATGTATTTTATATATTTTCATATTTGCATTTTTTCATTATGTCATTTGCATTGATTAAAACTGTGTCAGGACTATTCCTTATACAGAGCATTTATTTTATAAGAAAAGACGGTAATTTTTATTCTTTAGAGCATTTTCAAGATTACGTCTTGACTTTCGTGCGCTGGTACGATTTTAATTTCTCTCCGTGCATAAACATGCATGCATGATTTAAGTTTTCAAATCGTGGGTTTGTACGATATACTTTTGGGTTTTCATTTACTCGTTTTATCGTTCGTTTTCCAATTGTTTTGCATAATTATTTAACGTTCCTCCGCGTTGGAACTTAAACTTTTCATGGAGTGTATGTAACTTATTCCGTGCATTTGTCATGTTTGTAACGTGCACCGTTTACCGTAGACCGTGTGTTTAGCGTGTACCGTGCGAACCGTGTCCGTGCACCGTGCATGTTTCGACCGTGTACCGTGCAGTTTTCGACAGTGTACCGTGTGAACCGTGACCGTGTAACTGGGAACATTGAACGATTCATGGACTATATATGACAACAAAATTCATCATTTTGGATATTGTATATGAGCAGTGGGGCCCAAATTAGGGTTAAAGTTTTAATTTTTGTCAAACTAGCACTTTTTTTAAGGAAAACATTGAATATTAATTTTGATAATATTTTTTTTCACACAAATTGACGGAGTATTAATTACCAAAAACTATTAAAGCCTCCAGAACATACATATGATCAAAAATATTAACATTTGCATACTGTATCATAAGCATTGGCTCCAATTGTGGTTAAAATGTAATTTTCAAGATGTCCCTATTTGGGTCCTCAAAAACTATATTTTCCGACTGAGATCCGACCATTTTTTTTCCTCGAATAGCAGACTGCAATAAAACATTATAGTTTTATTTCAGAGTCGTAAGGCCTTTTGAGATTTTGCAAAATGGAAAAATTCGTTTTTGACCCCTTTATGGGCCAATATCAGATAATCAACGAGATGATAAGTCATTCCAAAATAGCTAAAATTATTTTTAGATGTT
>JAOXYJ010070789.1:0-11757 GCA_028566555.1 Lithophaga nigra
TCAATATCCTTAAACGTTCTTTAGAACGTACAGAGATAATTATTAATTATTTTGCTTCTTTGTTTGTGATAGATATTATTTTGCCGCATCTCATTTTGGATATTTTTTTACCTTAGCATTTGAATAAACTAAGCTATCAAAGGTATAACACTGAATAAACCATTCAGAAATTATTCTTCCAGCATCCTTTTTGTTTACGCATTAACGTCATATATAAACATGCAATATGGTTTTTTTTTTTTTTTTTTTTGATTCCGCAAATACCCGGTCTGGCACAAAATGTGAAAAGTAAAAAGTTTTATCAATACAGCAATTCATACTATACCTTAAAAATTATTTATTGTATGATCCATAATTTGAATAATGAACCACGATCCATATAAAATCCCATCACATAACCTCCAGTACAGGTTTATGTCACAATATACTACAAATAACGTAATTAGTAGCCTGACCATGTGTTTTAATAAGTATTTATGTCACCTGTGACAAGATTAATTTTCATTCATAGTAAATAAATGCTTCACTTAGCTACTTGTAGAAATTTTGTTGAGAGGACCACATTTCATTAACAAAATTTTATTGTTGTTTCATGTAAATTAGCACAACCTGTAAAACTTGTAAAATGTCTCAGACAATTTATTAAACCAGGGGCCATGTTAACAAAGGTGTCTTAGGATACTACTTAGGAGATATCTTAGTCCTAAGTCATGCCAACGAAAGTATCACAAAATAGCACATATTCTAAAATCAATCCCAAAGTTAGGACGCCAAAATTGGTGTCATAAGATAATCTTACGTTAGTCATATAAGTTAGGATATCCTAAGTTCAACAAATATGGCTGCCGTTTATGTTCAGCTCACATCATCCGCAGTAACAGGGTATTCAGAGACAGAGATAACCCTATAGACTACTTGAATGGTACCGACATCCATCGTAAATAGAGACTTCCACGTCCAGTTACGTTCGATCTAAAATGACCATGGAAGCCCGAAGGGGAGATCACCTATCATGTCTATCATGTACGATTTTAACCTTTACATTGTGACCTATTAAATGAAGTAATGCGTGAATATATTCTTACAGGGGAAATGGTATCGAATAAAGATTATGATGAGAAATAAATGAGAAATGTCAGTATAATACTTTTAGCAAAAAGTTGAAAATAGACTGATATTTGCTGTCCTGCTCGCTCCTTTAAGCTTTTAAAATTCAGTTTTATTTCATAATTATTATGACTATTATAAGTGGCGTTTAAATTATTTAGCATATCTTCTATATATTTTCTCTATTCATCTTGTCACATACATGTACAAAAAAGTCATGTATTTTACATCGAATAGGACAATCATAAGACCATCCTTACTAAGAACATTTTAAGACAGCTTTGATTTACACTCCCAGATATATCTTAGGATAGTTCTACGAGGGTCCTAACTTATGTCGTAAGATATTTTTTATGACATATCTTAGGACACTTTCATTAACACGGCCCCTGGATAGCATCATTGATGATTTTACTAGGTTAGCATTACTTGTGAGAAATAAAATTGTTGAAATATAATTTATTAAATTAACTTTCATATTTTTATTCTTACTTTTGAAAATAATACCATATAAAACTTCAATTATCTCTTTTACATCAAAGTGCACATATTTGATACATTGTATATAGTTTTCTATATACATTGTACATAGGTTTCTTTAAATTGATATTAGGGTTATTGTTGTAATCAGATTTCTTTGGAGTGACAAAGGATTCACTTTATTTTCATCGTATATGATATCATATTTAATAGACAAGTTACAAATTCGTGCATTTTGCCCGAAAAGTTTGACGTCAATATACAGATTTCTTTACGTCACAATGTTCGACAACACGATTTGCTGTGATTGGCCTCTGGAGCAATTCATTCATAAACAGAAATGTGAAATTGGTCTATATCAAACTGAAAATTTGACTTTACGGTGCAGAATGAAAATATATCAATTATTGAACATAAATACGAACATTTTATATATGTGTCGTATTAAGATACGAAGGTTCATAAAGTTAACGTCATGGAATTGCAGAAAAAAGAAAGAAAGAAAGAAAGAAAGCGAATAAAAGAACATTGTGTTTAAATTGTTGGTATAGTAATAAATTTAGAAATTCGTTTTTGTAAGTATAGATGCTGTAATTGTAATTAAAGACGAGGAAAAAACATGTATATTTTTATTGTTGCTCAATACTTACCAAGACTAAATAACGAGGCTGAATTGCCTGTCGAGGGAAACAAAGTAAATCATTAATATTTCGTCTGATCAAGGTCCTGTAGAAATAACAACAAATTTGTCAGTTTTGCCTTCCTTACGGTTCCAGGTACTCATACTAGACTTAATTCGAATTAGATTTTGTAATATTAATATACATATCGGATATGAATATAACATATCTTGAATAGGCCCTAAACACATGAATTATTAAATGCTATTTTAGACACGAAGTTTTAACAAAATTATTGCAAAAGTCTGACATCGTGCGTGAACTGTAGCTATGAATGCCTCAATGTGGTATCTGAGAAAATTTAAAACATTTAGCAGATGATTTGTTACTGCTATAGGAGAGTTTGTTTTTATCTTCAGATGTAAACAACTTGAAAATGGAATTTTTGTATGTTCGAAATATCTACCCATACCGTTATTGGAAGTGTGTTCTTTTATTAATATTCATACATCAAATATTACATTTTTGGTATTATGCACTTTTTCCAATATTTGGATCTAAGGCTCTTAAATGGCCCTAAAATTTGGTAAAATTAGGAATTTAGATGAATACATAACAAATAAGTGAAAATATTTATTTTAGATGACATTAAGTACAAAAAGCTACGTTTCGACGCCTGACTTTACTGGTCAATGACAATAGCGTCACGATCCTGTGTAACTGAGGGTAAATCTAGGTTTTTATCACATTTCCGGGCATTTTTGCTATTTTTCTTCGAATAAACGTAGGCCACATTCCCCGACCAAAATTATTCTGGTTTAAAAATGTTTGTCTCATCGAAATGTATTTTTTATCCTAAAGTTATTTTTGGTCGAAGAGTGTGGTCAATGTTTTCTAGCAGAAAATAGCATTCAAAATAGCATGAAAATTGCCTATTTGGGTAAAATTGTAATTTGATCTCACTTAAAAGGTCATTTTACCGAATGTGATTTATTACCGGATTTTAAGAGGAGCAACAAGACGGGTGCCACTAGTGGAGCAGGAAATGCTTACCCTTCCGGAGCACCTGATCTCATCCCCGATTTTTAGTGGGGTTCGTGTCGCTCTGTCTTTAGTTTTCAGTGTTATGTTTTGTAGTCAGTGTTTGTCTTGTGTTTATGTTTGGCCAAACGTTGTATGTTCTTTTTGATTTACGGCTTCTGGCTGCCCCTTTGGTATCTTCGAACTTTACTTATTCGAACTTGATCTGAGCACTGGTAATACAGAGCTATCACAAAAATTTCTTGAAAATCTAAAAGGATATATGTGTTACTTGAACAAAAGGTCCATTTTTGAAAATCGAGCTTTTTAAAATTAAACTGTTTTATCCCAAATATACTTTTCAAATTGGATCCCAGTATTGGTAATAGAAAGCCGCCAAAAAATTTCAAGAAAATCAGGCATCAAATGAATGCACTACTTACGGGAAAAGGTTCACTTCTCAAAATTCAGGTTTTGTCAAAAACACTTCTCAAAATTGGCAGTTATTGAACTAGATTGAGTATGGGTAATAGAAAGCCCTCAAAAGTTTCAAGAAAATCAGACTCCAAATGAATGCACTACTTAGGCGACAAGGTGCATTTCTCAAAATTCATATTTCTTTTCAAAAAAAAAGGTTTTATAACGAAAATACGGTTTGGAATTAGATGTTATTCGAACATAAGCCGGGTATTGGTAATAGAAAGCTTCAAGAAAATCAGGCACCTAATGGATGCACTACTTAGGCGACAAGGTCCATTTTTCAAAATCCAGGTATTTTTAACCACCAAAATATTTAGCCCAAAAATATTTTTCGAAATTGGTTGGCATTCGAACTTGATCTGAGTAGAAAGCCGTCATTAAAATTTAAAGAAAACTGGGTACGAAACGAATGCACTACTTAGGCAACAAGGAATTATGACGGACTAGTCACTACCTTATACCCCAGCTACTTCATTGCATGGAGTATAATTATGACCAACAAGGAAACGAAAAATCTAAAAAGTAAGGCTGAAATAACAACACACTTTTTTAGCATCCACTTCAATGGTAACTTCTGAAGAATCTCCGGTAATATCAGGTAAATCAGCAATATCAGCATTCTTCAGAAATTCACTTGGAATGTCATCTCCTAATCCACTTTCAATAGCCTTTTTCAGTCCCGTGGCACTCGTTTTTACCTGTAAAAAGTACAGTTTTCATTTTATATTTGTAGAGGAATTAAACTCATTCTGAAGACTTTACATTTAACTAATCAAATATGCCTTATTTACCTAATACAGGATGATTCATCTTTATGTTTATAGTCCTTTGTCTCTGAAATAAATATTCTGGAATACGATGCAAACACAATGTACAAAACGAACTATATTTCATTTCAGATTGGACAACATATAAATTCATTACTGTAGCATAATATGCTAAATCTACATTTTTCTTTTTGTCAGAGCAAATCATTTTACAAAGAAATAGAATATACAGATTCTTTCAGTCCATTCCAGTATACTCGAGACCAGTTGCAACACAAAAAAAGAACTTTTTGAACTAGATTTATGGTTGGGCAAACATATAAAAGTTCCTTTTTTACATTTTGGAATATTATACTACGAATTTCAAATAAAATATGATTATTATTCTGATGTATCAACCAGATATTAAACTAGCTTAGAGGTTTACTTGTGCTGTGGAATCTATTTATATAGACAACGATTGATTTGGACAATTTTACCTTATCCATAAGAGATGCGATCATTGATTTTGGTGGCCTGACGTCGGATTTACTCTTCTTTATGTTATCTGCGAACATCTCAATAATACTATCAGAAAATGAGGCACTTGGAATGTTCTGGATATCTTTGGCATCCATGGCGACAACGCCTGATCCAATCTTCTCAAGATCAGCACTGCTAAAGTCACCCTGTAAATAATTACTGATTTGGCGAAGCAATTTTTTCCTTTATAATTTACGCTGAACACAATCGTCTCGTCGTTCCTTACCGAATTGATATAGTTATTTGAATATTAACGGAAAATTTATGTTTTAAATATCACTGAAATGTCTGGTACAATAAAATGGTTTTTATGGGAATTCTAGCTTTCATTTTCGGTTTTGTATCTGTGACTGCTTCAATTTGTGTTGTTGTTTTTTTTCTTTCTTTCTTTGTTAATAACGGTCTTGTCCTCTTCTCAGGATATATGATTTGATAAACTTCAGTAATGATAATTGCCGACAATGCACTATGATAAAATTAGAATTACCTATGCATAACTGACCAATCAAATCACAGAACATTGCCACACCTCCCCCGCTGCTATAAACCAATTTATTTTACAGTCATAAAATAAATTTAGTTATCTCCATTCTCCGTTTGGAGCGCTATTGATCGATATATACTTCCGGCAAGTACAAATCATGAGCGCCTATAGTTACTACTTCCTCGACGATGAAATTGGTGGACTAACAATGCAAGCTCTGAAAAACTTTATCCGCCGTCAGGGTCAGCCGGTCACAGGCAATAAACACCAACTTATTGACAAAGCTAAGGGAGTCAGAAAACTTAATCTGAAAGACATTTTGGAGATAGATCGAGAGGAAAATTTGCTTTTACAACGTCGGTGGACTGAAAAACTAAATACGCCACTTGGAGAGATAATTCCAGACCCTAGGTCGCTATCATCATGGTTAAACGATGGTAGTCTAATCCCGAATGTTACAAACATTGTGATGATGGACATGTTCATGAACTGTTTTACAACAATGTATCAGATGAGGGCAGTCATTGCATATATTAAATGTAAAGTTACTCCATCATTGCCAACAGAAAACAAGCAATAGAACCCAGACCATGATGTGTGGATATGTGTGTCAAAAGTTTCAGGAAAAATCCACTCTGCAAATTGTGACTGAACTGCAGGGTAGGTGTAACAGGGTATACACACTGTCCCTCTTGGGGAATAGTTACCCAAATGAGTAGTAACCCATAACATGAAGAACATTTTTTTATATTTCAGACTGTTTACCATGTTTACTGCAATTCATGTGGAATTTAGTTCATATTTATACACGAAAAGATGCACTTTCTGTAAGGCAGAAATACATGTATCATGATATTGATTACGGATTGAAAGAAGTTTCGTGCCTGAGAAAAACCATGCAATTTCTCAACTTTTACATGTTTTAAATCGATGCAACTTTTCAAAATTTCCAAACAATAAAATCAATCACTTTTTTAGGAAAAATTCACACATTTCTCATGAATTTCCCCTTTCAAAAGTAAACTGGCATTGATGAAGTCAAACAGTTTATATTTTTATCATAGTAAAAGTATTGGGCGGTAAATTTTCAACTATTTTTCTAGGTTTTGCTTTGAAATTGATAATTTTTACAACATGTACAAAATTAAGACAATTATGAGAATTGATCCTTGCTGAAAACTGTTTGTTTGCCAAGATCCCTCGCTCAGCTCTCTTTTGACAATAAACAGAAAACTGAAATGCTTTCACTTTTTTCAAGAGTGATCATTTAACTTGAAAGAGGTAGGGGTCAATCTTATTGTTTTTCTATTACCCTTTTGTTCTTATTCCAAACTTGGAAATTGGAAGAACCAAACTATTTTGATCCAAAAAGGAAAAAATAGATATCATGACGCTGCATTTTCACTAAAAAATTTCATTTAAAATCTGAAAAAATCCTGGCTTTCCATGTCTGAAAAATAAGAAAATACCCTTTTTCCATATCAACATGTTCATTGGAAAAATTTTGGTTGGGGTAAAAATTATTACCAGCCCCATTTCAAGTTAAATGGTTGGTCCCCTGGCCATTTTATATTTTGGAAGTTTTTTAAAACAGGTCATGTATGTAAAGCTACCATAGGGGCAACCAGAAATTGTAATTCCAAAAAGAACATACAACGCCATGGCCAAACAAATACACAAAGACAAATATTGATTACAAAACATAACAAGGAAAACTAAAGACAGAGCAACACGAACCCCGCTAAAAACTTGGGTTCAGATTAGGTTCTCCTGAAGGGTAGGCACCTCCTGCTCTTCTAGTGGCACCCGTAATATATAATATATAAGGTCAGAGAAATAGGAGTAAATTGAAGGCCAAGTCCTGGCATACCAATTTGAAGGCCTTCAAATGAATATTTGTTGGACATGAAATTCAGACTATTAACTTTGGTTAATCCTCGGAAATTAATTGGCTATTTTGAACCTAAAACCGAGTGCTGAGTGATCTATGATAAATTGTATATTGACAGTTTGTTAGTTCATGAAATACATTGTTTAAGTCTGCTTTTGCTAGTAATGGAATGCATAGGTGAAATCAAAAGAATAATTCAATAAAATTATTCTAAACATTTCTACATTTGTATATTTGACCAATTATGCATTTTAACATTCTTACCATAGAAACCTGTTTATTTTGAGCCAGTTGACACAAAACTTGGCAGTAAGTATGTTTTTCATAGAGTCTCAAATAGGGGAAGACCATTTAATTTTCCAGGGGGAAGGAGGGGGGCTTGGAAGATTTTGTAAATAAACATTTTGATCCTGATTTTCATGAAAATAAATAATTTGATTCTTGCACTAAAAAGATCCTTTGCCTCAGTTTCCCTCCATCCGCACTCAGATCATGGCTTATATGGAAATAAAAATAATTTTTCTTCGGCTTAGTCGAAAAAAAAAGAATTTCACAGCGAAACAGTTGTAAATAATTAATTTGGTCCACAAAAATCTTTTTAATCCCAACACCCACGCCCTACTGAAAATTAAATGGTCTCCTTATTAATAAAAAAAAACGCCAAATCGCTCTCTTGTCAATATTTGTTCAGCAAGAAAAGTTGATATGACCATCTAGGATACCTTAGATTTTGAATTGAATTGAATAATAATATATGTATAGGAAGATGTGGGATATATGTCAATGAGAATATGACCTTGAAAATTTTTTCTAGGTCAAAAAAGCAAATAACCATTTACACTTGTAAATGAATAAAATGACATCTATTTAAATTGAATATAAATTTGTACTTGAACAATAGAATGGCACCACAGGCGCTGATGGAGCGGATTGACTACCTCCTTTTTTCTGTTACAGGCCCTTTTTAACTGTACATTTATAAAATTGCTTGTTTTACACAAACACTCAAGTTTCTTAATCCAATAAAAATCATCCTACAACTGTTTTTACCAGTTCTATATCACACTAAATAATGATTGGTTGATTGATTGAATGGTGCTCTTTGTCACTTTCAGCAATTTTTCTCCTATATCGTGGCATCCAGTTTTTAGTTGGGAAGGAAACCGGAGTACCCGATGAGAACCCTGACATTCAGCAGGAAAACTGGCAATCCTTGTCAATTAAGGTTGGAGTGGAGCACACCTCGTGAAGAGCCAGGCTCGAACTCATAGCCCCCGTGTTGATACGCCAATGGTCAATAGTAGATGTGTCCAACTACCTAGACCACTTGGCCACCGAAGCCCCTCCTAAATTAAAAATTTAAAAAATTGTCTTGACACTTTTGTAGAATATAAAACATAAAAAAACGGTTATAGGACAATTTTTTTTACTTGGGTCAGGAGGGGGCAAAAGCATTTTTATTCACATTTTATAAAAATGGAAAAAGGGGGTTGTGCAAAAAAAAAATGGGGGTGGTCAATCTGCTTGTTGAGTGCCAGTAAATGGCACCACTTTTAAAACAAATCATCTATGCATTGTTATTTGCACATTATTTTAACTGAACTGAACATGTTTTTGATAATCAGTTATAAATATACTTCACACGATTACTCTAAAACAATTAGGAATGGATAATAATTAATATCTATTTATTTTCAGGGAGGGACAATCCTGTAACCATATTGATGCCCTTCCTTATGCACTAGAAGATTTAAGTGCTAAAAAACAAAATGGAACTATTTCTTGTACATCTAATCCTATTTAGTGGTTAAAGGAAAATGAGCCCATTAAAGGCACAGGAAATTAATTTCAGACGAATAAATGTGTTAAAAGAGTCAAATAGAAAGGCACATAATAGCACAAATAATTTAGCTGGGACATAGGTAGACATTTCTTGAAGCACCAGTGAGTCTGAAGTTTTAAAAACATTCACGTCAACTGTAAACGAAGAGAGGTTTAAAAGTAAACTTGAGAGTGCTGACTCTAATGCTGGATAGCTTTTATTTTTTAAAGGGAATGCAAGTGAAGAAATACCAGCTTTACATGAAATTCAGTTTAGTTTTTATGACTCAGTGGACCTGAGTAATGCAGAATCTAAGATTTATTTTCAAAAATGCTTTGAAAATATGAAAATACTTGAACAAGATTTTGTCACCATTGAAAAGTTGACCAAAAGCCAAAGTGGAAATTTAAAGTGGCAGGAAGCAAGAAGGCAAAGATTAACAAGTTCCATTTTAGGTCATATTTTCATTAGAAAGGATGAAACCAAACCAGATAATTTACTAAAGTATATGCTATATAGTGAATTCAACAACATTCATTTGATATGGGGACGGGAACATGAACCAGCAGCAAGACGTGTGTATATGCCAATGACATGGTAAAGAAGCATGAACAATTCTGTATTTCACTATGTGGACTCATTATCAACACCAAACACCTACATCTTGGATTGGGTCCTTACGGTTTAATTTCATGTAAATGTTGTGGGGAAGGATTAGTCGAAATAATATATCCTTCTGCTGCAAAGTGGAAATTCAAAAGTCTAGTACAATGTGCACAAGATAAAACCTTTTTTTGTGAACTTGATGCAAATAACAATCTTTCGCTAAAAGTATCTAACAAATATTACTTTCAAGTGCAAGGTCAAATGGAAATATCTAACAGAAGTTACTGTGATATTGTTGTTTTGACACTGAAAGGATTTAGCGCTCAAAGAATTAGATTCGACCATAAGCTTTACAGTGAAATGCTCACTAAACTGGACAAATTTTACATAGAAGCAATGCTTCCGGAACTGTTCTCCAGCCGCATAAAAAGAGGACATATGTAAATAAAAGTCGTGATTTTTGTTCACTTTCCCAACCAGATAGAGTGGAAACAGTGGTACATAAAATTGACTCAAAAATTGACAATCTTTTTCAATTTCAAACTGCATAATGTACGTGTAGTCTACGGGAGGGGGAGGCACTTAGTCCTAAAGTTGATGGGGGTGTTCTTCCGACGGATCAGAATCCTGACCTCGTTCGAGACAAAATACGACCAATTTATTTACATACCCCATTAAACACATCAGAGCAAAATACAGACCCCATAGAATTTGTAATGGGCAATTATATTATCGTCATGGAATTATCGTCAAGTGATTTCTGCTGCAAATGTTTTCATCAAATAGTATTATAATGTTCTTATCATAAAACCCAGTTCCAGACAGCCAGATCTTACCCCTTTCAAGATCAAACCAAAAACAATTACACCCATTTCAAACAAGCAGCCGAAAATATAATCCCGTTTGTCGGAACACTCCCTAGCGTGCTCCCCTCCCTCGTCTACCCATTTGGTCCCAACCTCTCACGTCTTGACACTTAACTTAAGAATGGGGAATTCGTACAAACTTATTGAAATCTTGAAAACTTTAGTTGGAAAAACAGAAGGTAAGTCATGGTCCTTCTTTGGTCCATTCTCGCCGACAAAATGTTGGCAACAAATTCGATCCATAACTAATGTATTTGAAGTCGACACGTACTAATTTGCATTTCTTCATCCAAACTTTTATCCTTTCAGGGTTCAAAGTTAAGCCTTGCATAGTTATTTTCTTTCCATATATCACTTTTTTGCCGTGGTTGGAATAAATATAACAGTAGACTTCTCTTGTCGGCATTGTTACGATTACTTGCCGGAAGTGGTATCTGGCGTTTTTTACCTTCGCGAAGAGTGCAATACAAGAGGAGATAACTCATGTTTCCTTATCTCTCTATTAAAATTGGTGTCTATAAGAAAAGTAATTTAGGACAAAAGTATATATTTATACAGTTACATTACATACGAATCAATTTGCGTATTTTAACAAGTTATGTCATCAGTAGTGCTCAAAACCAAAAGTTTGTGACAACCCCACAACGAAAATGGCGATCATTTTGTCCTTTTTTAATCAGTATTATGCTATTTTGAAAGTAAATACATGTAGCACACTTACGATATTAAATAAAATGAACATAACAGAAACCCATGACACACAGTCGATTTAAAATGTGCACCGGATTTAACTTGAACGATTTTACAAATAATAAAGAGGGTTTTGTTTGCGAGTGGTTAAGGTAGCTGACTCATAACCAAAAGCCGAACACTGCTGTCGCTGTTTTGAGATTCCTCGCCCCGCCTTATTCGTTAAAGTATCCAGACACGTACCCAAAGTCGGGGGTTTTACCGGGTCAACTGGTTAGCAGTCCGGGCTTTCCGTCCCAGTAAATATAGTTGAAAATTACCTATCGTGACGACAAACTCCAAACAACCAAAACCGCAGATAATTAAAAATAAACTTTTAGCATTGCGATTTTACAGTCCAAA
>JAOXYJ010070898.1:0-11756 GCA_028566555.1 Lithophaga nigra
AAAATCGGCTAGAAACGCTCCGTTTTCTTTATTATAGACACATTTTACCGTTGCAGGATAAAAACAATATACGTATATTGTCGAAAAATATGAAGTTTATTTGTATTCGCCGCGAAACAGGCAAGAAATGCTCGGTAAACTTCGCATTTCTACCTGTTTCTAAGGCTCGTACAAATAAACTTTATATTTTTCGACAATGTACATATATTGTATATGAATTTATTGAAAATTGTAGTATTTAGTTCTTCACAAATATTTAGGCCTGGGAAATATATAGCACAACGTTGTACTATTTCTTCCACAAAACAGAGAAAAAAAACAGTAGAGACCAACTTGAGGTCAAAACTCATAGATCCATTAAAAACAATTAGCAAATCCAAAACCAAACGAAGGCAAATCGCACAAAGTCATTGTTTGTAGGGATAATGATAAAGATGGCACAAATCCAAAAGATCAAAGAATGAATAATAAGTTAAAACTGTACAACTTAAAGCAAGATGTCGGTTTTACATCAGTAGGAGAGATCATTATGAATCATTGTGAATCATGCATTTGAGTTAACTGACTTACTGATTTTATTACCATTTCTTAGATAGAAATTACAATAAATTGTTTCTATTTTAATTCTACCAAATAGCGGGTTAGACTGGATTTTACTTCCGAAAATAGGGGTTAAACTGGACCCTTGCTGCACCAAGCCCTATATATAATCACTTGAGAAATGTACTATATAGATTCTAAAAATATATTCCTCCCGCGAAATGTTTCTGTGAATGACCATGGTTGGCCATAGCCAGATAGTCAAGCACGGAAGACCACGGTTTAACCATGGTCATTCACTTATGTATGCCTTTGACCATGGTTGACCTTTGTTAAAAGTCCGTTAACTCCGTCAGCCATGGTTATTTCCCAGCTATGGTTCACCATGGTCACAACTTTTTCAACCACGGTTGACTATGCTCATTTTTTGCAACGGTCTTGATCTGTTCACTATAATTATGATAAACTGTAAAACAATTCCAACTGTGAAAACATTTTTTTTAAATTTGTTGATAGCATTTTCAAGCAAAACTAGATAGAATTATGCTGCCACTAAATAATATTTTGTCATTTATGTTTTTCATAACCTCCATGTTTTCTATTATAACCTCACCGCAGAATGTCAGAAACATTAACCCTTTGCTTCCAAGCATATTTTGTCAGTGAATACACCGGATTTTCTAGCGATCAGGAAAACTCGGAAAATTAACTAGATGCGGTCACGGCCAGTGAATTCAATGCTAACTTTCAATTCAAACTTTTTACCAACAGGGAATAAATATAATTGTGTGTCTTTGTTCTGATCAACCCGTCTTGATAATTTTTATTTACGCTTGGACTGGCGTGTTTCTTTGATTTTTTACGAGTGGTTTTCTCGTCGACTGATTTGGCTTCTCTTAGCCTTATAGTTTTGCTCTTTCCTATTCTGATCAACCCGTTCTTGCAGGTCTTGATCATTTTCATTAACGCTCTAGTTGGCGTGATTCTTTGATTTTTTACGACGAGTGGTTTTCTCGTCGACTGATTCGGCTTCCCTTAGCCTTATATTGTTCCTCTTTCCTAATCTGATCAACCTGTTCTTGCAGGTCTTGATCATTTTCACTTACGCTCTAGTTGGAGTGATCATTTGATTTTTTACGACGAGTGGTTTTCTCGTCGTCTGATTCGTCTTCTCTTAGCCTTTAAGTTTTCTCTTGTATTTATTGGATGTACGGGTTTCGTTACTGTCCGTAATATATACTTGACATATTCAAACATATATGAGCAAGCCGTGTTGGAGCTTTTAATCAGTGAATATGACAACTGAATTGGATATTACAGTTATACGTCAGGCTGTCAAATAGCTGGCTACAATAGCTAGCTAGTGGTCAAATAGCCATTAATGATAGCTAGCTAGTGGTCAATTTGACAGCCAATTTTGATCGCTTGCCAGCTGTTTTGAAAGCCGTAGGCTGTCAACTCGTTGAACACTAGATAGCTACTGTAGAAAGCAAAACTCATAATATAGGGGTGCTCGGTATTGTAAAAGGACAACGTTAAAAATAATATTTATAACTACTGTTGTATTCCTAATTTTACATTTTACCGTTATACATTTATATGATCGTGTATTCAAGCTATGAGGTTTAAATGTGCATGATTGAATAGTACATGTATTTCCCACTCTGTCCTGTAAGGGGACCATTCGATTTTCTGGAGGGGGTCTTATAAGATTTTGTAAATAAATATTTTGATCCTGATTTTCATGAAAATAAATTTGATTCTCGCACCGTTATTAGAAAAAATTAATGGCCTCAATTTCCCTCCATCCGCACTCAGATCATGATTTATGTGGAAATAAATTTTTCTTCGGCTTCATCGAAAAAAAAAATCTAACGGCGAAGCAGTTGACAATAAATACACGTGTACATGTAATTTGATCCACAGAAATCTTCCAACCCCCTTCCCAGAAAATCAAATGGTCGTCCCCTAAGATTGCAAATATTTTGAATTATGTTAAATACCTTAAAGTTTCAATTTCCAGGTGTGACATACTGGCCTGATCACCCACCCTTGAAATACACAACATTAATTTGACCGATTGTCAGTTGTCAGGTGATGGACCAATTATCACAATAAACATCACACCTTTTTGTTTTAGAACTGTCAAAGATAC
The DNA here is from genome assembly GCA_028566555.1 of Lithophaga nigra. Classification (NCBI taxonomy): domain Eukaryota; kingdom Metazoa; phylum Mollusca; class Bivalvia; order Mytilida; family Mytilidae; genus Lithophaga; species Lithophaga nigra. The sequence goes on from JAOXYJ010070898.1 coordinate 2,696, forward strand.
ATGTATGGTAACCGTTTGGAAGAATGTTCACTTTTTTTAAAGTTTATCGGTAATAATGATAGGAATTATAAGGCGGTTTATTTAATTTATTTAGTTTTCTTTCATTTGTATCTGATTTTAGCAACGAGGAAGTCATACGTAAATCAATAATTAAAATAATAGACATACCTTTGTAATATTTTAAGTTATACAATTAACTCCACTCTTCATAATTTAGCATGAAATTGATTTCCTTTATATTTTGTATATTTCGCACGTACCCGACAGATACAAAATGTAAAATGTTGATGAGTGGTAAAGAAAAGCTTTCTAGTGTTCAACGATAGCTAGCTAGTGTTCAACAATAGCTAGCTACGATTGCTGGCAAAATTATTTTGAGCTGGCGAAAAGCTTTCTATCGTTGACAGCCTTTTGACAGCCAAGCTTTCAACGATAGCTAGTTAGGAGTCAAAACAGGCTTTCAATTTGACATCTTTTTGCTAGCTATTGTATAACTTTCGACAGGCCGGTACTGTATATCACCTGAAATGATTTCTTCTTTTCAAAATTATAAATATATCGTGAAAAAAAAGCCAAAAAAATGGAGACCTAAGTGGGCATAAATAAGATCGACCCACTGGTGTCAATTATTTTCGGTTTTAGAGAAAAAGATTTTTTAATACAATATATGATAGTAGAAATGGCAATTAGGTCGAACCAGCTTTGAAACCAGTCTCCAAAATACACTGACATGAACCGTTCTTCATTTTTCACTATTGAAAGTAAATGATCCATCATTTACACAGGAAGAAAAGTACAGTTATCTTAACTAACAAACTCACACGTATATGTTTTACAGGGTTCTCAATTTTTTACCTTTAACAATTAGACATATATGTTTTTCCCCCGAACTAGAAATTACTTTAGTAATATCTCACCTCCTATGATTTCTTCTTTTCAAAATTATAAATATATCGCTAAAGAATTCGAGAACTAAGTGGGCTGAAATGAGATCGCCCAACTGAGGTCAATTTTGTTTTGTTTTTTACAAACCGAGTTTTTAATACAATATATGACAGTAGAATTGGAAGTTAGGTGGACCCACCTTTGAAACCAGTTTGCAAAATGGCTGTCTCACACTTCAGTAGTTTATACGACATGAACCGTTCTTCATTTTTCACTACTGAAAGTAAATGATCAATCATTTACACAGGAACAAAAGTATATTTATCTTAACTAACAAACTCACACGTATATGTTTTACAGACTTCTCAATTCTTTCCCTTCAATAGGTGGACTTATATGTTTTTGCCCGAAAGAAAATGTTATTACTAATATAGCACCTGAAATGATTTCTTCTTTTCAAAATTACAAATATATCGCAAAAAAGCTGCAGAACTATTTGGACTTAAATTAGATGGACCAACTGAGGTCAATTTTGATTTCTTTTGACAAACCGAGTTTTTAATACAATATATGACAGTAGAATTGGCAATTAGGTCGAACCAGCTTTGAAACTAGTTTCCAAAATGGCTGTCTCACATTTCAGTAGTGTATATGATATGAACCGTTCTTCCTTTTTCACTACTGAAAGTAAATGATCAATCATTTACACAGGAAAAAAAGTATATTTATCCTAACTATCAAACTCACACGGCTTCTCAATTCTTTTCATTTAATAGGTAGACATATATTTTTTCGGCCGAACGAGAAATTTCATTACCCATATCTCACCTCATATGATTTTTTCTTTTCAAAATTATAAATATATCGCAAAAAAAAGCAAAAAAACTGGAGACCTAAGTGGGAATCAATGAGATAGACCCACTGATGTCAATTATTTTCGGTTTTAGAGAAAAAGATTTTTTAATACAATATATGATAGTAGAAATGGCAATTAGGTCAAACCAGCTTTGAAAACCAGTTTCCAAAATAACTGTCTCACACTTTCGTAGTTTATATGACATGAACCGTTCTTCATTTTTCACTACTGAAAGTAAATGATCAGTCATTAACACAGGAAGAAAAGTACATTTATCTTAACTAACAAATGATTTACAGGTTTCTCAGTTCTTTCCCTTCAATAGTTAGACATATATTTTCTTGCTATTACTATTACAGGAAGAAAAGGATAGTTATCTTAACTAACAAACTCACACGTATATGTTTTACAGGGTTCTCAATTTTTTAGCTTCAATAGTTAGACATATATTTTTCCCCGAACGAGAAATGACATACGTAGTATATCACCTAATATGATTTCTTCTTTTCAATTTTATAAATATATCGCAAAAGAACTGGAAAACTAAGTGGGCTTTAATGTGGTCAATTTTTTCTGTTTTTGAGAAAAGGATTTTTTAATACAATATATGACAGTAGAATTTGAAGTTACGTCGAACTAGCTTTGAAACCAGTTTCCAAAATGGCTGTCTCACACTTCAGTAGTGTATATTACATGAACCGTTCTTCATTTTTCACTACTGAAAGTAAATGATCAATCATTTACACAGGAAGAAAAGTACATTTATCTTAACTAACAAACTCACACGTATTTGTTTTACAGGTTTCTCAATTCTTTACCCTCAATAGTTAGACATATATTTTTTCGCCCGTACAAGAAATTACATTAGTAATATATCAAATGAAATGATTTCTTCTTTTCAAAATTACAAATATATCGCAAAAAAACTGGAGAGCTAAGTGGGCCCTAATGAAATCGACCCACTGAGGTCAATTTTGTTCCGTTTTTGGGAAAAAGATTTTTTAATACAATATATGACAGTAGAAATGGCAGTTAGGTCAATCGGTAATCGTTCAATGGTTCTTGGGTTATGATGTATAATTATATCGGTCAAGAGGCAATGGAAAATGGGTTATGGATTATTGTTTATCATTCATGGTGTAACGCTGATGGGTCATCGCTCATCGTTCAATCATTTATTTTTGAAATCAGTGCATTTGATTGGTCTACAACGAAGTTCGTTTCACAATTTATTTTTCGGAACTGTTAGTAAGGTTCAATATGTCGGTTAACAAGCTTCCACCATTGCACGTCTGTGAACACATGTTCCTAAATAGGACAATAACTCTTTACGTACATATGGGTGCAGATCATGCCTAACATTGCTTTAACGCTTATTTAGCGGAAAGTGGACAGAAATCCTTGTTTGCTTTGTCTGCTAAGTGAACGCGGCAAAGGGATGTTTACTTAAATACGTTAAGGGGGCAAATCTTAGTAGCAATTTTGACTACTATATGCACGCGCTGGTTCACTTTCATGTGCACCTCAGTGTGAACTATTCTCCTGATAACTATGTGCATGCACCCGTTCACTTTCATGTGCACATCTATTATTTGTCCATGTGAACTATTTACATGATTTAGTTCCTATTTTTGTAAACACCTTCAACATGGTAAATTTCACGAATGTTTACTTAATTGAACGTGAAACTGGAATCTCTCTCTGTCCCGACGCTCTGTACTTAAAATAGATCACAATAATTATGTTCACCGGAAAAGCAGTAGGAGTCTCCATGGATATATTACTCCCAGGAGTCTCGAATTTCATGAAAGATTAGCGTATAGCTGTACTTATTCATTTAAATCAAGATCTATTCCATGCAGGATGGCTATACAGTTCCCATGGATTTTCAGTTAATAAAATACAACAAAAATGTAACAGGTCATATATAATAGCACTAAATATGTGACCGTGACCTTGAGTGTGACTTATTTTTGCTTGACCAAAGCCCGGTCACATATATTTTATTCCTGATCACAGACCGGACTTATATAAAAGGAGAAAATATGATTTTTACCCTGAATGTGACTTATTTTAACCCTGACCAGAGATCGGTCATGTATAAAAGGACAAATATGTGACCGTTACCCAGAATGTGACTTGTTCCATTCCTGACCACAGACTGGTCATATATAAAATGACAAAATATGTGACCGTTACCCAGAATGTGACTTATTTTATTCCTGACCACAGACCAGTCTCATATAAAAGGATAAAATATGTGACCGTTACCCAGAATGTGACTTATTTTAGTCCTTACCACAGACCAGTCATACATCATCCCACAAAATATGTGACCATTACCCAGATTGTGACTTATTTTAACCCTGACCATAGACAGGTCATATATAAAAGCACAAAATATGTGGCAGTTATCCAGAATGTGACATATTTCGTTCCTGACCACAGATCGGTCATATATAATAGCACAAAATATGTGACCATTACCCAGAATGTAACTTATTTTAGCCCTGACAACAGACAGGTCATATATAACAGGACAACATATGTGACTATTACCCACAATTTGACTTGTTTTATTCCTGACCACAGACCGGTCATATATAAAATGACAAAATATGTGACAGTTACCCAAAATGTGACATATTTTAGTCCTTATCACAGATCCGTCATATATAAAAGGAGAAAATGTGTGACAATTTCCAAAAATGTCACTTATTTTAGCACTGACTACAGACAGGTCATATATAATAGCACAAAATACTTGACCATTACCCAGAATGTGACCTATTTTTTTCCTGATCACAGACTGGTCTTATAAAAAGGAGAAAATATGTGACTATTGCCCTGAATGTGACTTATTTTTGCCCTGACCGGTCATATATAATAGCATAAAATATGTGATCATAACCCAGAATTTGACTTATTTTATTCCTGACCACAGACTGGTCATATATAATAGCACAAAATATGTGACCGTTATCCAGAATGTGACCTATTTTATTCCTGACCACAGACCAGTCTTATACAAAAGGACAAAATATGTGACCGTTATCAGGAATTTGACTTATTTTATTCCTAAGTACAGACCATTCTTATATAAAAGTTGAAAATATTTGACCGTTACCATGAATGTGACTTATTTTAGTTCTTACCACAGAACGGTCACATATAAAAGGAAAAAATATGTGACCATTACCCAGAATGTAACTTATTTTAGCCCTGACCACAGACAGGTCATATATAATAGCACAAAATATGTGACCGTTACCAAGAATGTCGCTTATTTTATTCCTGATCACAGACCAGTCTTCTATAAAAGGAGAAATAGGTGACTGTTGCCCTGAATGTGACTTATTTTTGCTCTGACCAAAGCCCGGTCATATATAATAGCACAAAATATGTGATCATAACCAGAATATGATTTATTTTAGACTTGACCAGAGACCAGTCATATATAAAAAGAAAAAAATATGTGACCGTTACTCAGAATTTGACCTATTTTATTCCTGACCACAGATTGGTCATATATAAAAGGAGAAAATATTTAACAGTTACCCTGAATGTGACATATCTCATTCCTAACCACAGACCCGTCATATATAAAAGGACAAAATATGTGACCGTTACCAAGAATGTAACTTATTTTAGCCCTGACCACAGACAGGTCATATATAAAAGGACAAAATATGTCACCGTTACCCAGAATGTGACTTATTTTATTCCTGAACACAGACCGGTCATATATAAAAGGACAAAATATGTGACAGTTACCCAAAATGTGGCATATTTCATTCCTGGCCACAGTTTGGTCATCTACAATAGCACAAAATACGTGACCATTACCCAGAATGTAACTTAGTGAAGCCTTACCACAGACAGGTCATATATAATAGCACAAAATATGTAACTGTTAGCCAGAATGTGACTTATTTTATTCCTGCTCACAGACCAGTCTTATATAAAAGGAGAAAATATTTGACGTTACCCTGAATGTGACTTATTTTTGCCCTGACCACAGCCTGGTCATATATAATAGCACAAAATATGTGATCAAATTCAAAATGTGATTTATTTTAGACTTGACCACAGACCAGTTATATATAAGAGGAGAAAATATGTGACCGTTACCCAGAATACGCCTTATTTGTTCTTGACCATAGACCGATCTTATATAAAAGAAGAAAATAAGTCACCGTTACCCGGAATGTGACTTATCTTAGTCCTGGCCATAGACCAGTCATATAAAATAGCACAAAATATGTGACCAGTGGCCAGAGTGGAACTTGTGTTAGCCCTGACCACAGACACGTCATCTATAAAGGACAAAATATGTGATCGTTACCCAGAATGTGACTTATTCTATTTCTGATTACAGACCGGTCTTATATAACAGGAGAAAGTATGTCACTGTTACCTTGAATGTGACTTGTTTTTGCCCTGACCACAGCCCAGTTATATATAAAAGCACAAAATATGTGATTATAATCCAAAATGTGATTTATTTTAGACTTGACCACAGACCGGTCATATATAAAAGGACAAAATATGTGACCGTTACCCAGAATTTGACTTATTTTGTTCCTGACCACTGCCAGGTCATATATAAAAGGAGAAATATGTTACCGTTACACAGAATGTGACATTTTATTCCTGATCAGAGACCAGTCTTATATAAAAGAAGAAAATATTTGACCATTACCCTGAATGTGACTTATTTTTGCCCTGCCCAAAGCCCGGATATATATAATAGCACAAAATATGTGATCATAACCCAGAATTTGACTTATTTATTCCTGATCATAGACTGGTCATATATAAAAGGACAAAATATGTGACCGTTAACCAGAATTTGACTTATTTTATTCCTAATCCCAGACCAGTCATATATATAAAAGGAGAAAATATGTGACCCTTACCCAGAATGTGACTTATTCTAACCCTGACCTCAGACCAGTTATATATAAAAGGACAAAATATGTGACAGTTAACCAGAATGTGACATATTTCATTCCTGTTCACAGACTGGTCATATATAAAAGGACAAAATATGTGACCGTTACCCAGAATGTGAGTTATTTCATTCCTGACCACAGACAGGTCATATATAAAAGGAGAAAGTATGTGACCATTAACCAGAATGTGACTTATTTTACTCCTTACCACAGAACGGTCATATATAATATCACAAAATATGTGACCATTACCCAAATTGTGACTTATTTTAGCCCTGACCACAGCCTGGCTATATATAATAGCACAAAATATGTGACCGTTACCTAGAATGGAACTTATGTTAGCCCTGACCACAGACATGTCATATATAAAAGGACAAAATATGTGACCATTACCAAGAATGTGACTTATTTTATTCCTGATCACAGACCGGTCTTATATAAAAGGAGAAAATATGTGACAGTTACCCTGAATGGAAAATATTTTAACCCTGACCGCAAACCGGTCATATATAAAAGGACAAAATATGCGATAGTTACCCAGATTGTGACATATTTCATTCCTGACCGCAGACCGGTCTTATATAAGAAGATAAAGTATGTGACTATTACCGTAAATGTGACTTATTTTTGCCCTGACCACAGCCCGGTTATATATAAAAGCACAAAATATATGATCATAACCCAGAATGTGACTTATTTTATTCCTGATCACAGACTGTTCATATATAAAAGGACAAAATATGTGGCTGTTACCCAGAATGTGACTTATTTTATTCCTGATCACAGACAGGTCTTATATAAAAGGAGGACATATATGACAGTTACCCAGAATGTGACTTATTTTAACCCTGACCATAGACCGGTCATATATAAAAGGACAAAATATGTGACCATTACCCAGAATTTGACTTAATGATTCCTTACCACAGAACAGTCTTATATAAAAGGAAAAAATATGTGACCATTCAGGCATTGCCCAAAATGTGACTTATTTTTGTCCTGACCACAGACAGGTCATATATAAAAGGAGAAAATATTTGATCGTTACCCTGAATGTGACTTTTTTGCCCTGACCACAGCCCGCTCATAAATAATAGCACAAAATATGTGATCGTTACCAGAACGTGATTTATTTTAGACTTGACCACGAACCGGTCATATATATAAAAGGAGAGAATATGACTGTTACCCAGAATTTGACTTATTTTATTCCTGATCACAGACAGGTCATATATAAAAGGACAAAATATGTTACTGTTACCCAAAATGTGACTTATTTTATTCCTGACCACAGACAGGTCATATATAAAAGAACAACATATGAGACAGTTACCAGAATTTGACTTATTTTATTCCTGACCACAGACTGGTCATATATAAAAGGACAAAATATGTGGCAGTTACCCAGATTGTGACATATTTCATTCCTGACCACATACCTGTCATATATTAAAAGAGAAAATATGTGACCCTTACTCAGAATGTGACTTATTTCATTCCTGACCCACATACCGGTCATATATAAAAAGAGAAAATATGTGACCATTACCCAGAATGTGACTTATTTTATTCCTGACCCACAGACTGGTCATGTATAAAAGGAGAAAATATGTGACCGTTGCCCAGAATGTGACAAATTTTAGTCCTTACCACAGAACGGTCATATATAATAGCACAAAACATGTGATCATAACCCAAAATGTGATTAATTTTAGACTTGATCACAAACCGGTCATATATAAAAGGAGACAACATGCGACCATTACCCAGAATTTGACTTATTTTACTCCTGATCACAGACCGGTTATATATAAAAGGACAAAATATGTAACCGTTACCAAGAATGTGACTTATTTTAGTCCTGACCACAGGATATACTGTTACGTACCAATATATTACATGACATTCAGTCTCAAGGGAGTTTTCAACAGTTCAGGCAACTAAATCGTGCAATCAATCTTAACGTAATCATGCCTAAAGTATTTACCTCTTTATACTGTTACGTACCAATATGTTATATGAAATGCAGTCTCAAGGGAGTTCTCAATCATTTGCGTGCCAAATTTATGTAAATATTTTTAGCACAGGTTGATACTTTATCCACTTTTCCCAACCAGAAACCTTGTTTTAAAATGACATTAACATTTTGTGGCGAAAATATAAAAACAAAAGTCTGGATTTGGCAGTTTTCTTAATGGCTAATGAGAAAAAATGTGATGTGGATTTTGAAAAACATTGCTTTCATTGTTCAGTTCTGAATCAGAGATGCAAATAAGATACAAATTGTTAAATTTTATTTGTCGTTTTTTTTGGTTTTTTTGTTTTTTGTTTTTGTTTTTTTTTGTTTTTGTTTTTTTTTTTT
>JAOXYJ010071007.1:0-11755 GCA_028566555.1 Lithophaga nigra
CGATTACTGAGTTCAGGAATTTTCTTTTGTCGACTTGCTGCGGTCGTATTTGCTGCGCTATGCGTAGCCCTTTATTAAAATATTAAAATGCATTTACATTGTCTACTGAACGTCATCACTGCATGGTGAGCTTGATCGGTTACTCAAACAAACCATCAAAACATCTGCAGAAGTGAGATATTTTGAAAAAAAGAATTTTAACTTATGCCATATTGAAGAACAGGAACTTATTTAAAGTACACCTAAAACTTTGTTTAAAAAAATAGTATCGGCTATCACATTTTCATTTTACCTCTAAAATTATATAGCTCATTCAACCAATCTCATGATAGTGTATGATTAAAGACAGCAATTATTTACTTTTCAAATGAAATTGTATAGTCATTCTTTCATGGCATGGGAGGTAACTTATGTATCAAATGATGGATGTGCTCTTAAAAATCATGAATTGGAATGTTTAAGTATGAAGGTGTTATTTAGTTATCAATAACAACTAATTGTTAGTGGCAAAATTTAAGAAAATGATAATTGATGATGTTGGTGGAGGAACCAGATATACTTGTTGTTTTGTTTTTCAATTTTGTTTTTTGGAGAGGGGATGTTCAGTGGGATCTGACCTAGTTTTATGATGAAAAATGTAACTTAAAAACAAGATGAAACTTTAAAACAAGACTTATCCTGTGTATGCGATAATTGTTAAATGTAAACAATCCGTGCTATACATGCTTACATATTGTTTAATGTCCTTTCCTTGTCTGGAGTCAACATGTTTTATAATTTCACTAGATAGATTAAAACTGAACGAAGATTGGTCCATACTTTCTAGCAGGAGCTGTAACATATCAAGCTGGTTTTCATTCATGTCTTGGATATAGCTCTTCAGTAGATGTTTTCCTAGACCTAAAAACATCCAGTGCAATAAGCCAACAGGAATATCACTGAAAAAAAATTATCAGGCATTATTTGAAAGGTACAAAAGAGTAGTAGTGTAAAATTAAGAACTTTGGTAACTGAAACTCAAATTAATTCAATTTTTGTTGTATTTGAGTTAATTGTCAGATTACTATTATAAACTATTTAAGGAAATATAGCTGGAACTAAAAATTAAGGACTAATAATTACTCATACGAGCAAAAAAGCTGTATAACATCATATATATATATATATGAAGGATTTCATCAACATTAGTCACAATTTCTTTCTTTTCATTTATTAGTTATAATTATCAAAACACCAAAAAAATATTTATCCATAAGTTTAGGTCGATACATGGTACGAGGTATTGAATTTTTAAAGTAAAATGAATACACATCAGCATTCCCATCTACCATAAGTCTCATATATTAGGTGTTCCTTGTATGTTCTGCATATTTTTAAGTTTTCAAACTTGATTATAAAATTAATACAAGACTACAGTATAAATCTGATTTGAATTATAAAAAAATGGCAACTATAGAGAGCTTAAACATTTTTCCAGGGGCATAACTCTTACAAATATTTTTGAATAAAATTAGTTTTTAAACTTGAGTTACTTACTTACATATGAAGACTGTGTTAGTGCTGGTAGTTAGTCACATAGCCAAAAGCTAAAGTAAGAATTGTTTGGCTAATGAAATTCTCAGCTAACAAGTTCGAAACATAAGAAACATTTTGTCCAAATAATGTAATTCTGTTGAGTGTGGCTAATCCTGATCTAATTCTAGGGCTATTACAGATTATTTTTCAACTGAATAACCACTATAATCATTTCTATTAATTTTGTTTGCAAACTCAAGAAAGACCAATAATAATGCAGTGTCACTAGACGAGTTTTTAGTAAGAAACTTGTATATTTGCAGGCTTTTCAAGGGTTGTAACTGCTATAAATATTTTTTACCTATGTTGTCTTTTTGGCAGGTGATAATTAAACATAATACATTTGTTTTTTGTGAAATCGTTATTTTTTTATGAAATACCTGTGTGGATTTATAACATCCCACAAGCAGTTTTGGTAAGGTTTTAACCCATATCTCTGCCTTGTATCTTTATTATCATTCAGGGATAATCGTTGGAGGATCCGTTTACTCTCTGCAGGTGTCCTCTCTGTGCTCTTTTGGCAATCATCACTATATTTATCAGCCTGAATAATACATAACAAGAGTTGTTAAAACATGCTGAATTTTGTATTTAGGAGATAACTATATTGTATTTAAAACTTTGCCGGAGTAAATGGTGGCTTTTAATGTCACAAACTGAGTTTTCATGGCGATGTGGTAGTGGAGCCATTTAAGGCCATCCTTAAAAATTGTTGGTTTGTGGTTACATGACCCAGATATTTTGTAGTGGGAAGGTAGGTCTTTTTTTTCTCTGCAAAATGGAATTGGGAACCGGTCAAAACAGCTGTGTATGGAGAAAAACTGACCGCCAGTTTTGACTGAGGAATAAAAAAAGTTCCTATGCTTGGGGTCAAAAAAAAAATTTGATTTGGGCAATGTTGGTGAGTCCGTCGGGTAACTGGAAACCAACAATTTTTTTTTGGATGGCCTAAACAGGTATTTGTGACAGTAAAATCACAGATTTACATCAGCAAAATTTCAAATACAATACTGTTATCTCCATTCTAATGCAACAAATTTAAAAGCGAAAATTTCCGCGGTTTGACTACAGGAAGCGTTGTGTACGCTTGCGCTACAACCTTCATACAGTAGATTAACGTGGATTTTACACAAAATGATGTCCAATCTGAGATATGGCGTTATAACCAGTGTATTACTGTCGTCCAATGAAAGGCGATGATACAACAAGTGTTGCATTAGAATATTTCTTTTTCAGTAAATAAACTTATAATGTGAATTTCTAAAGCAGTTTTAGCCTATTGGAAAAGTTTATTCATGAAAATATGTGCTGTCAACCAAATAAATATGTCATTTCTTCCATCATCTTTTTTTCTTGTAATAATAAAGTTTATAGCCACTGATATTGAAAATATTAAGGAAATAAAACAATTTCTAATGCAACATTGTTTATAACGTCGATTTTGATTGGATGACGTCGAAATTTTCATGGCATCAAATCCACAATTGATGCTGTCGGAGAAACTGCGCAAGCACAAACGTTAATTCCGTATTTTTTAGACGTTCAAATTGAACGTTATTTTATTTAGTTGCATTAGAATGGAATTAACAGTATTGTATTTGAAGATTTGCCGCCAGTAAACTAAATTTGCGACCATCAAATCTACAATTGATGCCGGCAAATCTTCAAATACAATACTGTTAACTCCTAAATAAACATGTTATAATTTTGTACTGAAGGACAAAATATGGAGAAAAACACTATACTTCCTTTGTAGAGATGACAATTGTTGTTTATGGAGGTTTCCAAGTCTTTTCAGTTATCTGGTACCTTATCTTTTCCAGGCGGTACTAAGTTTCGGTGTTATGTGTTAAAAAATACTGAATATTATCATAGCAAAATCCAATTAGCTGCCTTACCAAAATGTAGTTCAGAAGGATAAAAGTACCTATTATCACCCCTGTGTGTGTGTACTTAACATCAAATTATTTCCTGCTTTTCTTTTCATTCTTTGTTGTTTTCTATGTTGTATATATGATATAAAACATATAACTGAGATTATTTTGCTGTCATGCTAGATACAATGCACACCATACATCAAACTCCCGAGTAGATATTAAAGAAAATTTTTCATGCTTTTTGCTCGCTCAAATGAAAAAGAAGCAGCTGCATAAATTAAAGAATAATAACTTATATCTTACATAACAACGAGGACAAAATTTATTGGTGTTTGGCCCCATGTGGTTTGAAGCTTCTGCCATCATGTTGAAATCACAAACACACAAGGCAATATCTCCTGTGACCTTTGCAAGATTTTTTGCTTTGGCATCAAACACTGTAATCCCATTCCTGCAAAAATATGTATAACCAATTTCAATTATTGATTTTTAATATTAACCAAACTAGATTTTTTAATTTTAATGAACATCAATGTCAAAATAAAAATTACCTTGATTCCCTATCGGATACATTAATTTTCAATACAACAATTTTTTAAGGATGGCCTAAACGGGTATTTGTGACAGTAAAGTCACAGATTTACACTTGCAACATTTTAAATACAATATACTGATATCTCCATTCTATTGACACCACATGGATGTGTTTACAGATCAATGATAATTTTCATATCATGCTCGATTAAGAATGATAATAAAAATTCTCAGATTCAAAGATTAAATGAAAATTTTAATTTTATCAATAAAGTTAATTTATCTACTTATGAATGATTCCAGATATTTTGTAAACAAAGAAAGTTGGAATCTATTCTTTTTACATATACAAATGCTGTTATATTACATTTTCTTAAATATATGCTTATATATAATTTTTGTCTTAAAGAAGTACTTTTTTTTCAAGTAAATGTCTGTTGCTACTGTAAATACATGTGACTTGTGTAACATTTGGGATCAACACGGAATGAACTGAAACCAATTACCTACAGATTCTTGTCAAAGGAAAATTAATGCTTGCACTAACATTTAATTACGCGTTAATTTAATTTTCTTCCATGAAGTTTGTGTTTAATACTGATCTGAAATCTAAGACAGAAATCTAACTGCAAACATTACATGGTGAGATTTAATTATCCTTTTACTGTTACAAGTATTTACAGAGTGTGATTGTAGTTTAGTTTTAAAGCCTGTAAGAAGGGTATTATTACCTTTTAATTTCATTTAAGTCCTCTGCAATTACTTTCATCATATCTATAATGCCAACCTCACTAGATGCAGCCACAAACTTAACATTTTCAGGGTACTGTCTCAAGGCAACAGGCAGTCCAGCAAGCTGCATCTGAATGCAGTGTAGTGGATTCCATTTCTTTGATTTGTTTGAACTGGTGTCATCAAAGAAAAAATTGACTGGTACTAGATGAATTAGACTGTCTCCCTTAAAATGGTTTTGTGAAATCATTTCCCTTTTTTCCTACAGAAAACAAATTTCACCAGTGCAGTATTAATATGTCTTGATTGTAACAAATGCTTTATTGGTTAAAATTTCATATTATACCTCATGAGGTTTGGAATTAGATAACATCATATGAGACTTCAGTAACACTTCTTGAAAGACAGAGAATATGGTAGTAAATAAATAAAATAAATGGTGGTTCTCATTTGCATATTTCACTTAAGTAAAGGGATAATAAATGGACTTTGGATGGAAAAAAAATTGACTTTGAGTGATAAATGAAATTAAGAATGGTTTTTCTTTCAATCACTTACTTAAACATTAAATTCTTGTTGAAATGAATAAATGGAAATTATATTGATTTAAAATGGTCAAAAAAGAAATGTAATACAAACGTTTTTATTGTGCAAGCATTAGAAAACATTATAAAGCAAGGCTCGCCGAGATTTCTTTATGTTTTCGCGGCGAGCCCAATAAAGACTGTATTTGTCGGCAGTAATCATGTATTGTTTTTATCCTGCAACACTTTAAAATGTGTAAAAAATTACTTAATGAAGCGTAAAATCAAAGAGGAATGGTACCACAATGGCGACGAGACATTGCTACAAAATTACATGACGTCATAATATAGATCCAACAACGTCACAATGTAAATAATAATAAAACGACATCGGGAAATTGAATGAGGCTTTATTTGGTTACTAACCCAATAAAGCTTTGGTTTATTCAGCAGGCTTTATTCGGTCACCTCATCAGGCAGTTGCAGGGCAAATATATATGTGTATAGAGCAACCATTTTGTGTTTATATTTAGGTTTGCAAAAACAACTGAAGCATAACAGAATGTCAGCACTTTTTTGTTTTTCTTCATTTTTTATTTGTGTTTCTACAACTGCATACTTACATTTTCTGACAACATTTCTAGCTGAACTTCATCATCGTGATACCTGTAGAAACTTAAAGTTTCTGAATTACAGGCATTTAAAAACTGAAGGTCTGTCACTATACTGTTACCATCAATGGGACAAATCAAACTGCAAAACAAGTTTTGTAGTGGACACTTTTTATTTGAGTATAATAAATATGCACAGGTGTACAAGAATTACCCATTCCAAAACAAAACTTAAAGTTGGTGGAATTGTGATCAATCATTTCTGAGATTCCTTACTGGTACAAACTTAAAAATCAAGTTGCTATGAAATCTGTCTTTTATTCTGCAAGATACAGTTAACAGTGAAGAACAAATTACCGAAAAAAAATGTCATACATGCTTACAAAACATAAAAATAGAAAAACAATTCAAGACTTCCAGAAAAATTAATGCATTATTTTGATAATAAATCTGATATTTGCAGACATTGAAAAATAGCAGTATATTACCTATTGCTGTTGCATCCAACTTTTTCAAATATCTCCAGTTCAGCATGTAAATGTGTATTCTATAAAAGATAACAATGTAATCACATGGTAATGTGAGGTCAAATTTTTTTCATTTAACAGTCAGTCAAGGTACAATGCTTGAAATTAACATTAGAAAAAGCTTTTAACAGAGTTAAAATTATCTGCTCTTCCAAATGGCATCATGAAATGAAAATTCTGAGCACTATATTTGTCACCTTATGGTTCTCTCAGTTTCTTATATGCAAGGTCTTGAATCCTTCAATTATCAAAACTTTAATTCTACTATTCTTTTAAATTGCAGCTTGAAAAGAAATAATTGTTTTTCAGCCCTTTTAACCCATTTGGGGCCCTTATTATCTTACTAGGGAGTTCGATATCCTGTATACTGTTATAACTGATATATTCTCCAGTACCTTTCTGCAAATGCAGATTTTAAAGTCAGATTTTGATTTTGGCCTGATTCCCTGTTTTGGGTCCCTTTTACTTTTGTCATTATTGACAACCTTTCTGTAGATATATTATAATCCTACTTTTAATCAACTTTCAATTTTGGGTCCTGGAGAACCATATTTCCTTACAAATGATTGCAGATTTCTTTCAATTTTCATAATTTTCATGTGTTTGTGTGTATGTAATCTAAGTTGCATGTATACCTCTGTGTTTTGCAAGAAGTTCTTTATTTTTCCTATTTGTTTTGTCCTGATATCTATCACAAAATCACCTAAAGAAAATAAATCAGCTTTGCAGTAAGAAAGAAAGGATCAACATTGAAATATATAATTTTACTATAAAAAGTCATTATAAGTGATACAATCATGTAATATTCTTTTGAATATCTAACAGCATCATTCTTTGATAACATATATATACACACATATCTATCAAAACTAAGGGTTTTCAAAACTATTCACTGGTTGCTTCATGTATTTTGCTAATCTGCCTAAGAATCAGGCAGTCTCTGTTATATACCTGATTCATTGAAAAATAGAAAATACACATGGAACTAACCATTTATTTTGAATATTTGAAGGGCCTATATTTCGGAAACGACAATGATTTTGTTGCAAATTTGTTGGGTTATTCAGGTAATAAACTTTGAAATTTACAAAAATTACAATGCATTGTACAGCAAAATCATGAATTGTCTCCCTTTCTATGATTTCTGCTGTGCATTCTTTGTATTTTACTTCTCTGATAACAAAGTCTTAAATGAAAAATAATTATGAATTTTGTGTATAACTTTGAGTCCTAAAGACAAAACCATTTAGAAAATGGTGTGTTATTTATGACCATGTTTCACCTTCTGTCTTATTTTTAGAGACAAGTACTTAACTGTCTACTACAATTTATGGATTTGTTAGTAAATCAGATAACTTTCTCATTATACTTCTGAAAATAATTGCTGTTAATGAGCCTGTGGTTAACTTAATGACTTTTGGAAATATAACAGATTTAATATACAGGTTGGTTTGGCATCCTCTGTGTCTAGATGACCATCCAGGTAATACATTACAGGTTCCCAGTGATAATGATAAAAAATACTGATACAGTAGATATTGTCTTGAAAGGTCACCCCTTCTGTCCAGAAAAGTGGTCCTACAAGATAGGTGGTCTCTCAAAAGAGGTACACTTAATAAGGATAATAAAAATCAATGACTTCTTGAAGTGTCCCTCATGGGAGTCGAGTTACATCATAAAAACAGGTTCCACTGTTAAAGAGTATGTAATAAACAAAAATTGTTGGTTTTTACATACCGGTATACACCCTTCCTAGGCCTACCTGTAAAATACACTTTGTCTCCAGTTCTTGCTGATAAACTCTTCATCTTGGATCTCCACTTTTCTCCATCAGCTTGTTCTGTGATATTATAATTTGTTGTTGAAAATCTACCATACCTTTACAAACAGTGAAACAACTATATGTAAAACATCAATACAGGAATTGAAATACAAAATACTTGTATAGTTTTACCTGAATTTTATGTACAGTACTGAATTAACCTCTAATATCTCTTATTTTTCTGTGTAACTCTTAGTACATTATCTAAGTCCAATATAACATAAATTATTATTATTACACCTGATAAATAAAGTACTTGGTAAACTGATAATCTAACAACTAAGCTGGTCCCTTCAACTATATTTCAATTTTTAAACATAATAAGTAAATATACAGAAAGATGAATGACAGTTAGAAGTTGTATTCCACTGGAGAGGGGTTTCAAATGTAAAGCTTTCTCTCTTGTATGTTTTTGTTTTCACTGTAAAGATTCAAAGATCCAAAGAAGATTTATTGATATAAAATCCTAAGATCGGATTGTCATCAAGAAAGGAACATACAAACAAAACAATTACATGCATATTATACATTGTTATTTACATTTCGACTGAGGAGCTACAGCATATAAATATTGATAAATCATTACACTCAACAATGAAATGAAATCAAGCTAATGTATTTCTGAGTTTGTACATTTCACTAATCCCTTTAATGCAGCATTTGCTAATATCATAATTATTGCTTTGAAATATAAAATGAAACTTTTATAAGTCTGACAATTTTGAAAAAGTGGGTATAATATCATTCAATTTTTGAAAGAACTTATTATTATGTATATCATGTAGTTAAGTACATCTTATGCTGAAGTGTACTTCATCTTCCACTTCAGAATTGCAAAGAGGACATAATCGGTTCTCTATATCTATTTTTCTGTATCTACCCTTTTCAATCATTAGATTGTTATTACGTATTCTAATTCTTACAAAATTTGTAACATCTGATTTCTCAATATCTAAATTCAGAAAATTTTCCAATTCATAATTGTTTTAATTTCCTGCAGGTTCTTAATTTATTTCCAGTATCATTAGAAATAGTATTATTCTGTATGCAGAATATTTAAAATGTTTTAAATCATACTTTGATGAAATCAGTTTGAACTGAATTCCTCCTGTCAGGAACACTGTCAACAGTTTTTATCTCTCTTATTCTTCAAATTACCTCTCAATTCAAATTTCATACATGTAATTGCTAATGAATGTTGTTGTCAATGGATAAATATGTATTGAACTAACCTTATAAGCTGGTTTGATGTTTCAGGATGTGACATTGCTAGTTTAATTAAAGCTGAAGGCTTTATGAACCAAAATGGAATTCCATCTTGTCCTTCACTCTGTAAAAGAAAGAACATTATTCATTAGTGATGGCAATAGCTCACATGGCTTTGAGCCAGGTGACCTAAAAAAGAATGACAACTTATAACATCTATGGAAACGGGCTTTAATGCATACTGATAAGCTATATGTCTAAAAATTATTCATGCATGAACTGGAATCCATCTGCTCAATTTTTATAAGAAGCTGCTTGTGCATATTTCCTACAGAGATATAGAACTTATGATCTGCAGTGATTTCTGACTGGCACAAAAACTCAGTAACTTTGTGAAGTACAATTATATGATGAGTAGTAATACAATATTGTTGGTCTTGGCCAAAACTAATTATTCATGTATAATCTGGTTTCACGCTGTTAAATGGTTTGTGAAATGAAATTGTTTGTTTATACTCCCATAGGCTTGATCTACAGTATGTTTTGTGGTAACAGTTATCTTGGATTTATAGTTCCACATCAAATTCAAGTTACAGACGCCCACCAAAATATTTTTAACAAATATTAAATAAAATTGTTTTGTAATTGTGGAAGTACTCATGTTATTAAATGTTCTTATTTCATGTATTACATACATGACTAAGTAGAGACTCTGGTGTTAAGTCACCAAACGACATGTTCTTTACTGAAGAAAAAGATGGCATGGATATTCCTGTTTCTGTCATTATATACCATACAAATCTGGCAGTCTCATCACTCTGATAAAAAAAAAATATATGTTATTCAGTGTTATTCGATTTCAAATAAGTATCAATGACTTTTCTGTTATTGCTGGATAATTTATTATAGGAAAAAAATTTATAATAGTTCCATTTAAATTCAAACAGTTATTGTATGATTTTATATCATATATTAATCATTTCATTTGCTTGTTTTATTTCCTATGCAACAGAATTATTGAAACTTAATTTGCATTTTTTTTTTCTAAATTTATCCAAAATGGGTGCACCATGTTCAGTTTTCAGTGCATTATGTACATAGTAATTTTTTTCTGTGTTGAATTCATTGGCCTCATTGGCCAAGTATTAGGTACTTACTTGTACCTGCTATAATCACCAGCATGCTGGAGTTGTGAGTTTGAGACTTGCTTGTGTCGAGGTGTGTTTGACTCCAACCGTAATTGACAAGGATTACCAGTTTTCCTGCCACTGGCCTGAGGTTTCCACTCTGTATTTTGACTCCCTTCCCTAATAAAAACTTGATGCAATGATACAGCTGAAAAATTGCTGAAAGTGGCATAAATATATACATTCAATACAGCTGAAAGCTCTCTTCAAGAGGAATTCAATGAAAAACTGCATCAAATTTGGATGGAAAATAGAAATTTTATGTACCTTTTGGCCCATTGTACTACTTATTTATTTTATCACCCTATTTGACTCGGAAACCATAGGAGACTGATAAAATCTTAGATATACTGCAGCTGAAATCTATCTTTAAGAGGAATTCAATGAAAAACTGCACCAAAATTGGATGAAAAATAAAAGTTTTGTTTACCCAGCAAAATGTTTGCAGTTGTATACAAAGATCTGAGTGGAAAATTTTAATGAGATACTGGAACTTTGTCAGACAGTGGCCATACACTATTACTATAATTATATATATGTATATACAAACTAATAATAATAATAAATAATATTTGAATGGTTGTATAATTCATGATTCTAGTGGCATCACTTGTTGGTGACCCTTGTGGGAAAATAAACCTATCTGATTTAAAATTACTACATCTTCTGTGTCTTACTGTACTTAATTAATATCTCAGTCATTTTATTTTAATAAATTGTTTCCTTTTTAGTTTATTCCTGTAATCAATCTAATCATCTCAATAGTGTACTGTTACTAATTACAGTAATTTACTCTGCCTGAAAGGGACACCTTTGATTTGCATTAAAGTTATTTGTATTTGTAAAAAAAAATTGTCACACTAATGTTTCATCCAAAATATAGGATCTCCATTGATGGTTCTTAAGAAGACTTTTAAAGGCTTCCCTATTGAAGTTTATGTTATATTTTGAACCCCGGATGATATACCTCATGTACAGCTGGGCCTGTATTGGAACAAATATTTTAATACTGATGCTTCATATACAAAAACTATAGTTATTTCATGGCCAAACTGAAGTAGCTTGCTACTGGGCCAATGTCTACGCTACGCGTCGCTAGGTAAACTCAATTTGCGACAGTAAAACCCACGATTTACGTCCGCAAAGCTTAAAATACAATA
>JAOXYJ010071115.1:0-11755 GCA_028566555.1 Lithophaga nigra
GCTACTTGATTTAAGTCATTACAAGTATATTGCAGGCGACACAAGTCTTCCATGGAAGACTCACATCTAAGTAATTACTGTAAAATATATTTTGCAGGAATCGGGTACAATTTGTAAATCATACAGAATTTTTCTGGATTTGTGGAAATCTTCTTGGTATACTACAAAGTACAAAGCACATTTTCTTTCGGTTCATGAACGTCACTGCATAATTAGTATTAGCTAAAGTTGTAGGTAAAACAATAAAACGTCAAGCCCCTTCAGCAATAACACGTTCAACCTAAAGGAATACATCTTTATAAAGAACAGACAAATATGGTTTTGTGGCTTTTTGATTAATGACAAATTATCTAACTAACTATGTCACCTGTAGTATCTTTACACGGCTGTTATGATCCATTAGTATAAGTGTTTCTGCATCAATCACTTCACAGAGGATCACATTTGGGAACATTGTCTTTTTTTTTTCTAGACAGGTGTTATTTATGTATTCTGTATGTTCCAGCATGTTGATTTTTTGTTTCTTTCTTTTTGTTATTCTTTTTTTCAATACTTGCACTTTCTTATTCTTTCTTTTTCTTTGCCGGAAGCAGATCCAAAAATGAAACTACAAAAAAAAGAGGTAATTCCAATCCCCTTGAAAACAGAATGGCTGTGTAGAGTATAAGTATTTTATGATCAGGATGTGTTTTATTGATGTATCTTATCAAAGTACATCATAACAACTCATTAATGTAAATGTATACCTATATGATGTCACTAGATGGCACTTGATGTTTTTTTAAATTTTCAAATTAATAGGCTTGTTGCTTATATATGTAAACCTTTAATTTCCGTTTTTTTTTCAAAGTGACAAATAGTATTGTTTATCTTAAAATGTACAGAAATGTCTCTAAATTCTACGTGTTTAATCTGGAAAGGGTGGGTTTGACTGTTGGGGTCTATATGTAACTCAAGAATTTTTTCGGCTATATTGTTTACTTGGGGAATCATGACCTGACAGATATCCAGCTGACCAGTGAACCCCTCCAACCTTGAGTATTAACACATGAAGTGAGTTGAACAGGCCTGAAATGCATTAGTTGGTGCTAGGCTAATGGTCATGAGTCACTCAGACATCAAGGCTTTTCTGGAAAGGGACAGACAACTGACATTTGACATTTGACATCTGCAAATGCTTACTATGGAATAATCTTTCATTTGATATTTTTGTTTCAATTTGATACAAGATTAACTATACCACATGCTTGTAAATCAAATTCTGATTAAGTTGAAGAAGGAGTTATAACCTTTGCATTTCAAAAATCTACTGACAAACTCATAGTTTAGTACAGGATTTTCAGTAGCAGATCAAAGTATACGTTCATAAGTCACTGAGACCTTATTTCATGGAAAAAGTAGGTCATGACCTTTAAAATATAAAAGAGTGGTACATGTTTAAAATCATGGATATAAATTGATTTCACAAATGATTCAGTTAGGGATAAATGACCTTTGGTGAACTGTGTTACTGTAACATCAGTTTAGTCTAGAAATTACTGAGAATCATTTCCAACATTTCTTAGCTAACAGCTTGTAATGTCATTTCATGTTTTCAACATTCATTAGATTTTAATATGGTTATATCAATGACTTTATTTTTAACTATAAATACAATAATGTAACAGGCTTGTGTGTTCTCACATATAGTCATTTTTAGTCATGCAACTTTGTAATACATCCCCATTATAAATAGATATAATGTAAGTATCTTGTATGTAAAAAACTTATTTGTATATAGTACCAGATAGCAATGGAGGGCAAAGGGGATGATAAAAATGTCTGGGATAAATCATGACTTCCAACAAGTAAGTCATCTTTGGTGGTTGATTGTTGGTCCCTTTCAGCAATTTTTCCAACAATATTACAATTACCAGACTTACTTGCAGAAAAGCTAAGACATCTATCCAACTAATTAGTGAAACGTTATTTGCATATGTGTATGTAAGCTTAATGCTAGAAGCTGGGGGAGTAGGATTCTGACCAATTACACCAGTGATAGGTTAGTAGTTAATGAGTCACCCACTCAGCCACCCAACTCAAAATTTGCCAGTATGGAAGAAGATTTTTCAAAGCAAGTGATCTGAACTTACTTTAGAGTACAAGCCCAAAAAACATCCTTCTCTGAAGGATATATCTCATTTCACTTTATGTTATGCCTCACAGTTGTGGTCACTCCCAGCTTATAAAAATTTGTTTTCATTACAAATGATATTAGATTCAAACATTATATTCTACTGAACTTCAAAGAGAAGACATTTATGATTATTTGTTTTAGCCATTATTAATATTTTTACTTTTAAAGTTAATTGAAACAATATTATTTTCATAAACAACCAAGACCACGCTTTTACTGACTCAAATTTCTCAAAATTTCTCATTCTGGGTTTACTCCTATGAGTTGACAGAACGGGAGGGAATGTGGATAAATAAATAAGACAACAAAAGTTGGAACACAATCGGATAAGATAACAGTCTCTCCATTGTTCTTTGCTCTTTTGTAGAGTGAGAACTGTTCCCTATAACATCTTTGAAAAGTATGTACTGTAGAAAATAGAATTGTATGGAGGTTTAATTCATTAATTTTGTGTTTATGTGACAGTTTTCTTTTATTATTTTGATCCTAAGAGTTCAGTCTTTAAAAGCTTCACAAGTTCATGATATTTGCTGAGTTGATTGAGAGCCACGGCTTTGTTTGATCTCATGTCAATATTCATAGATTGAAAATCAACTAAATTAAATGACACCTGTATTTCATTGCACATTAAAACACGGTTTAATATAGATTGTTCGCTATATAGTTCAACTGATTGAATTGATTTGTCTCCTTGAAGTGAATAGGTTCTCTAAAGCAAGTCCTGCTGAATAGGATGAATGGATGTATTTCTAGCTGTCTTAGTACACTTCATGACTTCTGCCTGCTGTGTCTACAACAGCCAAGACCTTAATTTCTTCCGGTGCAAATTGTTTGCTATGTTCCAGGCATTCTTTCTTCTATGTTGCTTTCCAATGTTTCATAGAATTACAACTTCATGTCTTTTATGACTTTCTCCCATGTTTCCAAATCTCTACCATTTTCCACAAAAAATGTTCTTCAATATGGCATAGAATTTGCTTAATTTCATCTAATTTGATAATCCATTGGCAGAGGTCTAGTGAGGCAGTTGTTGATTGTCACTGAAAAGTTTCTGTTCTATATTCTTTGCTATCTTCTATCATAAAGGTTTTTATATCGATGATGTACTTCAATCCTGAAAAACTTCAGACCAAGTCATTATTTCTACAAAAAATTCATTTGATTGTGAATAACATCTAATGCCTCATTTATATTTATTAGCCCAGTATTCTAATTGAATAATGCATGTGTCCCTGAGGTGAAATCTTTAGAATTTTAATTACAGGTATTGTGTTAAAAAATGTTTAAAAATGGCAAGTTGTTAAAAATTGGAAATCAATAGATTTTTAACAATAGTGAACTGCCAGGTAAAATCAATTTCTTAAAAACCTAAACTTCCTATATAAACTGTAATTTTACAAGGAGGAAAGTAATGTTCATAAAGAAACTGCTATTCTGTAAAATGGTTGACTGGTGTTTTCGTCCATAGAGTTGCATTAAAGCACAGGTAAATATAGCTGAGTGCTATTCGACAAAATGGTTGACTGGTATATCTTTATTTACTGGTGCTTTAATAGAACTCTATGGGAGGAAACACCAGTCAACCAATATCTCCAATACCAGCTTTCCCACAGTGAATATGATCAACTGAACATAATAAGGAAGAAAAATTTGTCAAAAATTATTTTCAGTAGTGTTATTCAAGGTAGTGCTTCCTTTGCAAATGTTGTTTTCAGTTTCTAGTTCATTGCCTTTCAAGCATGTAGTAAGATGCTAAATTGGAAAATATTAATCACATTTGTGTATTGATTTGTAACATGACAGATCTAACAGGCATTTGATTTGACAACCATGCAGATATGCTACAAAACGGGAAGGTAAATAAAATATTTTGTATATTGATATGTAAAGTGAAGGATTGACAGGTCTTAATGACATATGATTTGACAACGGTATCCCATAGGGTACTAAAATACTGACTAATGACACATAAAAAGTGAGCTTAAGTCAAATATAGGTCATAAAACAGATACTTGTGGTTTTGAAGCTACTGTTTATGTTCAAAATTACCACTGGATTATTTTAGATTTTTCTGAAAGCCTTTGATACACTTACTAAGGAAAGAACCAAAGTGTATCACTTCATTTAATTTGTTAGATTTATTCAAGTACCTTTTTGGCCTATCAGCCAACAAAGTTAGCATAAGGAGATAATATATACCTGTTTGTAGCTATGTTTATCTACATTTCCTATCATCAGTAAACTCTATGTTTTGTGCTTCAGTGTATATCTCCTGTAGATGCACGCTGTAGTCATAAATAAAACTTTGCCTGTTGCCGTTTCTTTGACAACGCTGATCTACTCTTTGAGAATAATATCACCTTTGCCCATGTTTTATTATTTTATGACTTTAAGTTCATGCTAAAATCAGTTTCTTTAGTACTAGTTTAATATAAAGGAAACTTCAATGAATCATGCTAAATCAGTCTACTGAAATAAGGTTACCTCTACCTACATTTTATGGTAGAACGGCTGTAATTATCTTGAGAATTAGGTCACCTCAACCTACATTATCATTTGCCTGCTTGGCTTAAACTTTATATCAATTTATGTAATGATATAAAAACTTTATAAGCATAAAATAGATATTTATCATTGTTCAAGACTTAAGTCACTAAGATCTACATCTAGTGTTCAATTTAGATCTGTTATAGAAATGATGCATTAAAGAAGTTTTATGAATAAATCTTGGATAGTTATAAACTGTATACAGTTAAGGTACAGTGACAGTATACAGTAAAATAGTTTTTGTTTGATATTTAGGAGAAACTACATATAAAGAAAGCTAAGTTACACATAAAAGCTTGTAAATACATGTAGTTTATAAGGTACTCTTGTTTCTCCTATCAGACATACATGCAGTCTAAAATGCTTTTAGGGCAAGAAGTGATATAAGCAGCTTATTTATGATGCAGTATCACTGGATGCACTTTGAAGCTGACAACTGCAACTATATAATGGGAAGTTTTTATGTCCCACCACAAATGTGGAAGGACCCATCTAATCTGTATGTCCATACATACATACATCCAGTTAAATTCTTGGTTATTGGTCATTTCTCAGACACTACACATGTTACAGCAATTATCCTTCACCAGCAGATGGACCTTGGATAGTATATCTCTCAGTCCACAAAGAATTAGGTCAGTTTGACCTACATTTAAAACATGACTACCTTTGGTAAATTTTTGTGTTTAGGTCCATTTCTTCCATATTAAACATGGTAGAGAAACTTGATTAGTGGATGCATTTTGCATAGCATAAATGCTTCTTCAACAATTGAGTCACCATGATCTACATTTTATGCTTGAGAGACTTTGATTAAGTTTTGAGTTTAGGTCCATTTCTTGGATACTAGTCATAGTACAGTAATGAAACTTATGAGTGGATATATTTTGCATAGCACTGAATATTTATACAACATTTAGACCATTTTCAGCTGGTCATCCATGTCTTACAGCCACATCATCTAGTTTGATCTCCATATTCAAGAGCTAATATCTGGCCATCACTATGGCCTTATCATTTTGTGTAGATCTTTTTTCAAATGTTTAGAAATCGACCAGGTTAGTTTGTTAATATTTTGTCCATAAATGTGTTGAGTCATCAAATGAGAAATTGAGAATTTAAAATTCTGATGAGTATTTAATTAAAAAAGAACACAAATATTATTTTTATGAATTATGCTACTGTTTCTTTTAAATATTTAAACAAAGACATGTTGTTCATGCTTAAACAAATTTCCTTTTGCTACATAAGTCTTATTATAGAAAAATGTCAAACAATTTTTATAAAGGACCGAAGGACAAAAGTAAAAATAAAGCTGGCAATACACAATACACACCCACTTCTGGTAATTAAGCTAATTATCATTCTTTTACTAAAGTAAATTCCAATACACAACATTTTAAATGACTTTGTGGTACTGGTTAGCAAACATATCTCAACAGGCAAATTGATAGCAGTGGACTGGAAATTCTTCTTGATTTTGTTGCATGTGAAAATTAGATATACTTGAAACTAAATCTAATTCATTTGATTGCATTTTAATTGAATAAGAAATCAGGTGAAGATTGTAAGAATCTAGTTGCAGAACTTTGGATGTTAAATTCTCAATCTAACTGATCTCTGTTATATTGGGAGTAAAGTTCTGGATCTGCTCTGAGATTTATGGAGAGTAAAGTTATGGTTCTAAATGCCCTGTGATTTATGAGGAGTAAAGTTCTGGTTCTAACTGCTCTGTGATTTATGAGGAGTAAAGCTCTGGATCTAAATGCCCTGTGATTTATGAGGAATAAAGTCCTGGATCTAACTAGTCTGTAATTCATGGGAAGTAAAGTTCTAGATCTAACTGCTCTGAGATTTATGAGGAGTAAAGCTCTGGATCTAAATGCCCTGTGATTTATGAGGAGTAAAGTCCTGGATCTAACTGCTCTGTGATTCATGAGAAGTAAAGTTCTAGATCTAACTGTTGTGTGATTTATGGGCAGTAAAGTACTGGATCTAACTGCTCTGTGATTTATGGGCAGTAAAGTACTGGATCTAAATGCCCTTTGATTTATGAGGAGTAAAGTCCTGGATCTAACTGCTCTGTGATTTATGGGGAAGTAAAGTTCTGGATCTGACTGCTCTGTAATTTATGGGGAGTAAAGTTCTGGATCTAACTGCTCTGTGATGTATAAGGAGTTTAACTATATTTTGACCATAAAGAGTATTCAAAATGTTTAGTTAAATTGGAAGAAAGTGAAATAGCAGTAATATTACAGAGAATAGCTGTTAACACTTTACACTACATTTGACATTGACTGTTTTTGGTAAACACTTTTTCTAATTATGGAAGAGGAAGGAGAATATGTGCTCCTGAAATGGGAGGAGGAGGAGGAACATTATGTGGATATTGATCTCTTTCTGTCAAGTGTAGAGGTGAATTATAGAGTTATGTCCCCTTTATCAAATAGAATTTGGTATAATTGGTATTGATCAGAGGTGAACTATGAAGTTATGGTCCTTGTAACATAGAATTTGGTATTTCAGAGAAAGTTTAAACATATTTTAAGCCAAACTAATGTGAGATCCATGGTGAAAATGGTAAAAAATTGTAGACTGTAATTTGAAATTACTGCAAAAAAATGGTAAATGGATGTTTAATTTTGATTTTTGTCTTTTCTTGTCATCACAGTTAAACTGCATGCTGTTCACTCTGTTTTCAAAATTGGTCTGTATTTTATTTCTGCAGAGAAACATTATGAAATCTATTTTGAACCATTCATTGATCTCTCTGGTACTATTCCAAACAAAAGCTGATATGTTCTTTTTCTTCAAGACACCAAATTGACCAATTAAAGATTTATAAGTCTTTATGAGGTAAGGGTTCAGTAACGTGATGTAACTTGATGTCTTAACAGCCCTAGTTTATATCTTAATCAATACCCTGTTCAGCTGTGTCTCACAGCCTTTACTATCATCTTACTATAAAATATATTATTAACGGTAATTGATTTCTCCAAT
Source organism: Lithophaga nigra (assembly GCA_028566555.1). Taxonomy (NCBI): domain Eukaryota; kingdom Metazoa; phylum Mollusca; class Bivalvia; order Mytilida; family Mytilidae; genus Lithophaga; species Lithophaga nigra. The sequence goes on from JAOXYJ010071115.1 coordinate 7,724, forward strand.
TATGGTTATTTTTATCGTGGAGAATTTACGTAAATGTCTACGTGTTCTAGTAAGATTGTAGTAAGCATTTAGTGCTGTGATATCATGTAGAGGCTTTCTTTCAAGAGAAACAGTTACTTATGTATTCTTATTATATAAATTATTCTTTGGAAAGTGTGGAATGTGAGAAAAAGTGTCCGTTGGAAATATAATCTAGTATAATAGGTCAATACCTGACTGTGTGATTATTGATATTTGGATTTACCGTCACGATTGTTCAGTTATATGGTAACTTAACCAGACCTATTAGGGAAGGAAAGCAATGACAACTGAACCACGGCAATCCCCAATGTTTGGTAGGGTTCTGTAGACCTTAAGATAAGACGTGAGGTGAGCAAGACTTAAATTCAGGACTGCAGTGATAGGCTAGTGGTTATGAATTAGCAACTGTAACCACTCAGGCCTCAATGATTGCAGTTTGCCATCGTGCATTTATGCTGAATGCATTGTATACACAACCTACCTAACTAAATGTCTTGATTTAATAAATATAATTGATTCTTTTTAAATGAACTGATATTGTGGATTGATTTTTGTGCTTATTCATGGTGGTTAAATGTGCATGTACTTAATGAATTTCACTGTAGTATAAATTCTTAATAAGTTTCCTGGGTGGATCAAGGTTGTAGTTGGATAACTTAAGATCAAAAACAAAGTCTGTTTATCTGGTCAAATCGTGATGAAGAGAAACGTGCACTGTGACATGGTTACTTTGTAATTCTGTCCAATATGGTACTAAACTAACATTGTTAGTAACTGGAAAGAACTGGTGAAATCATGAAATTTTCAGAAACAGAGTCAAAACCTAAAAACTGCTGTATGAAAAGAATGTTTACTTTCCATTACAAGAAAACAAGTTAACCAAGACATCTCTATCACTCAGACTATATGGCATCACTTTGACAAAATATTGACTAATAAAATGTACAAATTGATTTGATGTCAGTTAATGTTATTAAAGACAGTTTAATTAATATTACAAACAAATACCGGTACATGTCTTTTCTTTCATAGATTTACTTTCTAAGTAAAAATATCCTCGGTACACAGTTCATTTTGTGCTATAACTTAGTTTTCAGTGACTTACACAGTTATACAGTTACAGAATTTATAGTATGTACGTTACAGTAATCAAGGACTTCTTGTTGTGTTGAAACAGAAAATTCTTGTCTAGTCTTGAGAAAGCTTTACTTCATATATGTTTTGAGGCAGTTGTCTGATAAGCTTAAAATAATAGAGATTTCTATCCTGTTTTCAAATATTTTACTTTAACAAAGCAATGCCAGTAACTTCTACAGTTTCTCAGTAAAATCAGTAATATTAATACTGAGACAGTAAATGTTGACTTTTTACTTTACAGAAGGACTTAGATCAGGCAGATAGAATGAGAAATACAGGAGAGAATTTGATCATGGATGACAACTATGCTGTGGATTCAATACGACCAAAATGTATTGAGTTACAGCGAATGTGTGACCAATACCGACAACTAGTCCGACAGAGACGAGAAATTCTACAGAAGTCGAGTGATTTACAAGACAGGATTGATAAGGTGAGGATTAATTGCTGTCACTTCTTCAAAAGTTCTGAATCAAGCTTTTATCCACTAAATCCTGTTGAACACATAGTATCGCAGCTGGATATGAACACATAGTCAGTTTGATATGAACATAGTCAGTTTGATATCAAAGTATAGTCAGATTGATGTGAACACAGTCAGTTTGATATAAAAGTATAGTCAGATTGATATGAACATAGTCAGTTTGATATGAAAGTATAGTCAGATTGATATGAACATAGTCAGTTTGATATGAAAGTATAGTCAGATTGATATGAACACAGTCAGTTTGATTTGAAAGTATAGTAAGATTGATATGAACATAGTCAGTTTGATATGAACGTATAGTCAGATTGATATGAACACAGTCAGTTTGATATGAAAGTATAGTAAGATTGATATGAACATAGTCAGTTTGATATGAACGTATAGTCAGATTGATATGAACACAATCAATTTGATACAAGACAGGGTAATGCTCCGTGTTAACATACATCTTGCCAGAGGTTGGTGGTTTTCTGACATTCTAACCTCCTCCAGCATTAAAACACATTGCATTTCTATAAACTTAACATCACTGCCATGATTTCAAGCCACTTTTAATCTACTATCAAGATTTCCAGATACCTATGGTACCTAAGATAAAGTTTTACTGGTTAGCAATCGGGACTTTTTCTTCTCCTTTAGATCGCTAGTCATGACACAGCTGAAAAAAATGGCTGAAAATGACAATAAATATAACCTGAACAACTGAACCTGAAACATTTTGTCACAGTTTAAATGAAAAAAAGTTAAACGTGTCTCTAAAACAAACAAAAATCTTAAAATAATGTATTCTACTTTTGATGATAACAAAGAGCTGATATATTCTGTTGATGTATTGTAAGTTTGCATGCTAATTCGTCCTTGCACGTATATATTATCTTTGATGTTTATCTGTGCAGAATTGCTCCCAGCAAAGTATGTCAAAAAGACAAGAATAAACCAGAGAAATGGACGCCCACAAATAATGTCAAAATCAGTTAACAGAACACGTATTAAACCTAAAGGCTTAAATATTGATAGTCATAATAGTTTGATAACTACAAAAATCACATAGAAACCAAACCAAGTTCATCATATTAAACAAAGTTGCTTGATCTGAAATTATTAACCATGTCCAGGAGACAATTGTCTGTGTACAAGAGGTCAGAATTTTTGTAAAATTTTGACCAAAGTTCTTCCACAATACTGTCAATGTCAGTTCAAAGATTTTATCGTAGATAGTAAGACAAAAGACGTGTAGTAAAACAATAGAATTGTAATCTGAGATGTAATACGATAATGTAAGTCAATTATAAGATATCTTTTATGTAAATTTAAGGTATGCCTCAAGATAGGAATTAAATCGTACAATATCAGTATTGTATATGTCATGGATATAATGAAATATCGTTCATTAGCAGAGGTTTAATTATTGTTAATTATAATCCATGTAGGTGTACAAGATGGATGCTAATTATTTAAATTTTTTAAATTTGACTGATTAAATCTTTGGGATTTCTGATTTAGATAACGAATAAATTTACTAGATTTATTTTGGAATAGAGGAAGTCTAAGGTCATTGACTAAAGATTTAGAAATAACATAAGTTATTGAAATATTTTGCAAAGAATAGGAACTATTTATGGTCATTTAAAACTGTTAATATTTTAAAATCCAATGATAATATGATCCATAATAATATTCTCCAAAAACAGCTTGGAAATTCCGTAACACAGAACTATAGCAGAAAAACACTTCACTAGATCATAGTCACTGACCACCATGTAATGATCATATGTAGCTGTACTGATCAGTAGCTTCTAATGGATCAATTCTAGATTTGTGTGAATTTGGAGAAATACTTTGTGTTTAGCTAGTTACTTTGGTATAAATTTCACAATTTACTTGCCAGAGGTTAGTGATATCTCTGCAAGCATTCTTTCCTTTTTCAACCAAACGTTATGACTTTATAGGTGGAGAAATACTGAAAGTTCCATTAATCTTTATATAAAAAACATACAAACAAAGAAAAACTCAAATATATACAGTGTTTATCCAATTAGTTTGTCTTTAATTGGGAATTTCTTTTCAGCTGAAAGTTAAAAGTGTGCAGGTCTTTTGCCATTCTGTATCGGTAAACTAATATCATATTCAGTGCTATGAAAACATGTGGGCTATAATATATTTGAGCCATTTGTCCATCTGTCCATTATAATACATTGTTGTCCTAACCCCATTCATTTTTTATCCCATTTTCTCTCCGATTTTGTTGTACCTTTTTAGCACCCATACTCAGATTAAGATTGAATTCTGTCAATTTCAAAATATCTTTCTTTGGGAAAACTTTTTTTTTTCACTATCAAACAGGAAGAATGTGATATGAACTTTGTGTTTTTTTCACCAGCAAACAG
>JAOXYJ010071225.1:0-11750 GCA_028566555.1 Lithophaga nigra
TTTTTCAATTTTGTCACTTATGTAATATAATAATACTGACAGAGACCTAAAATTAAATCTGATACAATTTACAAGTCAAACGTGTGAATCTCTGGTGAACGAGATCTGCTTTTACGTTTACGAATTAATTCACATTTACGCTCGATAATACATTTACGACAAATTATATCACATTTACGGCGCGGGAACCACATTAATGAGTTAATCGTAGATGGACGACCGTAAATGATAGTTAACGGTGTAAATGTAACATAAATGGTCGAAAGACCCGGATTTACTCCGTTAAATTAAGATTAATTCATTAATGTAGTTCTCGCGTGCCATACATATCTACAAGATAATCTTACTTTTTTCCTAAATGTTATGGTGATTCAGCTAACGTCGCTTTAAACTAAACAGAAGTCTCTAACTGGTGATTTACTAGTAATACGTTACATACAAAGCATAAAATAGACAAATAAAAACAGGTACGACATTCAGTATAATTAAATAAATCCATTGAATAATAGACACAAGTTTTGTGGTTACAGTTTCCATATACATTTGTACAGTAGAAACTACTGTTTGTTACTGTCTATTTCTTATTATTCTTACGTATGTCGGTTCGCTTATAAACCATGCCCATTTGTAGCACAAAATAAGAAGACTGTACGCTGGTACATATTTCAGTTGTAATATGTGGCACTTGTTTAGATAGAATGTTCCTAGATCTAGACATGTTAAGAGTTAATTGTTGTAAGAAAAAGTAGTCTAACTGTTGAATTCAACGCAATTCCAGTCGACTACCTGACCCTTGAATGATGATCAACTTGGGTCTGTCGTAAGGATGTAATAACCAGAAGCTCATGACTCTTAGACGGTCACGTTTTCAAAATACTACAATTACCAAGAATAGTTTGACACAAACATTCACCAAGAAAGTATATAATGTCATGTACGTAGTAATTACGTTGAATATTGTTAGGGTATCATTTTAAATATTTAATAAGGTTAATATGGTAACCAAGGGTACAGCATAACGAGCTTTGTGTTCAAATTTACATGGCTGCGTGATGTAAATCTTAAACTTTTACAGTCTGCGTCGTTAAAGCTATTAAATTTGTGTTATTTTGTAGTTATTTAAGCCATGTAAATTTAAGCAAAGCGCTTTTAAAATTTCAGCCAATCGAAAAACGTTTTGCTCTTATTATTCTCTGGTGGGTATATTGGTTGTCTGATCGAAATAAAGAGACCTTATCCAGAGATCAATTCTGTAAAGTTTCAGTTTAATCAGCGATAGAGATTCTGACAAGAAGATTTTAAAACTTTCAGTCAACCAGAATCATTTTAACTTCGCTGTACAATCTGATAATATAATAAACATGAAATGAGGAAACTATGTAGAGCCCCTTCCATAGATCATTCATCAGTGCTAATGGCATGCGGTTTCTCCTAGGAAATGTTCTAAAATACCAGCAAGTAAGATAGGTTTTTACCTCTGCAACACTGATTCTCCAATCGGTGTGACATGAGGAAATTCTGAAAAATTTTCCACAAATTACGTAACGTTTCAGTTCTATCAGAACATTTTTTTACAAAGATTTTTTGTTAACTTTCATTCAAGCAGAAAGTTTTTTGCGCAATGGCTGTCATATCGATTGTCTGATCTGCATGAAATGAGAACAGGTTATAACGGACCATTTCTATAAGTTTCAGTTCAATCCGCATATGGTTTCTCACCAGATTATTTATTGAAATTCGTAATCGTTTTGTCTTGTGGTGGATATATTGATTTCAGATCGGCACGAAATAGGAAAATGGTATAGAATATTCAGCATTTCATCTCGTAAGGTCTCAGCTTAATCAGCCATGTCAATTCAGACGAGACGATATTTGAAATTTTAGCCAATCAAAAACATTTTAAGCTCTGTAGCGGCAATATTATATGTCTGACCGGCAGTGTGTAAAAGATCTTTTACAGATTATTTCTGTTAATCTTATTTAATCAGCCATATTATTTCAGACAATCTAAGGCGTCAAATCACGAAACGTGTAAAGGACCTTCCGTGGATCCTTTCTGTGAAATTTTAATGCAATTGGTAATTCGGTTCCTGCAAAAGAACATTTGAAATCCCAGCCAATCAAAAAATCTTTTGCCCTATGACGGCAATATCGATCTCCAAAAAATTAGAGAAGTTCGTGGAGAACCTACCACAAATGAGCCCTGCAAAGCTTCTTTCAATCTCTCTAGCGGTGTCCCTCAAGAAGCCGTTTGAAATTTCAGGGAATCAGAAGTTTTACCTAGTTGCTGTATATTGATTTCTGGCACAAACAGAGCAAGTCTGTAAATAACGTTCAACACACAATTTCTATAAAATTTTAGTTTAATATGAATTGATCATGTTATCCAACGTACGAACGACTGAATGAAATATACGGTGATCTATGATTGATACAATATATGAATACTTTTAACTTTTTTACAATGAAGAAGGGTCGTGCCTCTCTTTCAAAACAATACCCAATCATTCCATCACAAACTTATTTTACACCAGGAAGATTTAGTTCAAAATTCCCACGCAACTGTGGTTGATTTTCCCAATGCTTGAAAACATGTTAAAAAGATAAAACCGATTTATCCGGAACAAGACAATCAACAGTTACTAAATATAAAACATAAATGACTTTTGTTCACTTATGTCACTTATGTTCTAATAAAAAGGAAAAACTATTGGACACGTTATAAAAATATGTAAAATTTATATGGTTTGAATTATATGATTTTTTTGTTCTGCACTGATATTATTAAGAATAATCTTCTAATTTGAGTTACATGTATTGTAGCACTTCATGTACGGTAAAAATATTTTTGAAACAATTTACCAATTTCAACTTAGTAACATAATGTCTACTTTAGAAATATTCTAAGGACAGAGCTACTTTTTTCTAGACACCATGGTAAAGATAATGTAGCTTTAAACCGAACGCAAATAGTCTGACTGGAAGATCTTTTAATTCATTTATTATACGTTACTCATGATTATTTCAGCTGTAATTAGACAAATGACGACAGATATGGTACCCACTTTGACAAAGCACAGAAGATTTAGTTACTGTTTCCTTAGATAGCAGGAGTTACTGTATGTTGCGGAAACGTTAGTCAATTTTTTCATTATTCCGATATTTATCGAAATTATCAAAAGAACGTCGGGAGTTTTATTCAAGTTCGAACGATGAAGTACACATTTACTTTTTGCATCTGTATCAAGCAGACGGGTTAAGATGCGTTACAACTATAAAAAACAAAAGTAAATATTTTTAAACATATAATAAAGGTGAAAAGATGACCGAAATCTAAAATGGTAACAACACAAAAATCTGCAAAAAATCATCCTATGAAAAAGCTAACCCCTAACCTTGGAAAAAAAACAGAATTTTTCTCCCTAAAAGTATGAATATTATTATTTTCATTATTAAGTATGATATTATTAAGGGTAAAGCCACTATTCTGTGAATAGTTTATGAGGAGGAAAATGAGAGGCAAACAAGAAAAGGCAAAGGAGAACAAGATGTGCTCTATTTGGACAATTCATCCGTAGTTGTTGAGCATAAAATTAGTAATCATAATGTTCGCGTCAGTTTTAGCAAAGCGAAACGTTTTGTGTACCTTGAATTCTTCTCCATTCCTTTAGATTTTGGGGAAAATGGTTGTTACGAGATTTTTGCATTTTCGGTATGATACACGAACGTAACTCCTTGTAATTAAACGTAAATTCTCTCTGAAAATTAAGTACCTTAGTACATGTGTATGAAACATAGACCTTTTTATATGTTTCCAAACAGCAAAAGTAATCGGGACTAAAGTGAAAAATACTGATCATGATTTTATTTTTTTATTATACAAAAGCATGGGTAATGATTAGGTAAAAAAATACACAATATACACAGTATTCGTATTTCTATATCATACAGCAATTACATTAAAAGAGTATATTATAATTTTTGATATTATTTAAACATAAATTGAATATCAGATTTTATAGCAACTAAGCAATGATACGATTTCAATAGGCTTAGAACTACCATGAATGTAAACAAATGAAAGACCTGTTAGCTCAGCTTACAAATACTCCCGCTCATAGGCATTAAGGAGGTTGGAATGACATTAGAACCATAATCTATGGGTGTTATGAAATCTACTTATTAATGATGTTTCTGGTATGATTGGGTATACATGTATGTAAAATGTATGGCATCGTTAAACAGAAAGTGGCCGTTGCACGGGTACAAAAACAGTATCCACATTACAAGTCACCATGAACATGCTTCACACCAAATACTAAGTATATATTGCTCACGGGCTATAGTTGCTGAGAAATTTGCAACGAAACTTTTCCATTATACACATGTATGTAAATGTATGGCGGCATTGCTAAAAAGGAAATGGCTGTGCCACAGGTCTGAAATTGGTACCTAAGTTACAATTCATCATGGTCAAGCTTGACACCAACTATGAATTAGATGCAGCATACAATTGCTGAGAACTATGATACAAAAATTTATATAGTATATATAGGGAAAAATGCGAGGTGGTTGTGCCTCAGGTACGAAAATGGTACCCACGCTACAACTCATCATGGTAATGCTTGACACCAACTATGAAATAGTTGCATCTTATAATTGCCAAGAACTGTGCGAGATAAAAAATGCATCGTATATATAGGGGAAAATGCAAGGCGGCATCTTTAAACAGGAAAAGGCCGTGCGACAGGTATGAAATTGATACCCACATTACAACTTATCATGGTAATTTGTAAAGTACATATAGGGAAAAATGCAAAGCTGTATCATTAAACAGGAAGTGGATATGCCACAGGTACGAAATAGGTACCCACGTTACAACTCATCATGGTCATGCTTGACATCAACTTTGAAGTAGTTGCAGCTTATACTTGCTGAGAATTATGCGACGAAAAATTTATATAGTACATGTACATGACCGGAAAAATGCAAAATGGCATCGTTAGACAGGCAGTAGTTGTCCTACAGGTACGAAATTGGTACCCACGTTATAACTCACCATGGTCATACTTCACACCAACTATGAGTTTATTAGCTCTTATAGTTGCTGAGAAAATTGCATCGAAAATATGTTACAGACGAACGGACAGGGGTAAACCAATATACCCCCCACTCCTTTGGAGCGGGGGTATAATTAACATTTAGTATGATGAAAAGTTTACGTTCTAACTCACCATGGTCATACTTTACAACAATTATGAGTTTATTAGCTGCTTCTTGTTGCTGAAAAAATTGCAACGAAAGTATTTGTTAAGGACGGACGGTCAGGGGTAAACCAATATACCCCAACTCCTTCGGAGCGGGGTATGATTAACATTTAGTATGATGAAAAGTTCACTGAGCAAGTCATTCAAAATCTTATATATGTACAATGCTTTTAATATAATTAGAAAGTATCCAGCATAAAATATACAATTTTTTTTACATAATAAAATATCAATTCAAACAATTTCATACAAACAAACTACTCTCTGGATCATACGATAAATTATATTGAAAATGGCATGCAAATTTATAGTATCAAAACATTTGTTTGACTGAAATTGTGTTAGACTTGTAGTGGATCAGTAGTACAACTTTACTCAGCTGTTGTTTTATATTCTGTCGTATGATAGACTTCTGTCGCAAAAAGTAACAAAACACCAAGTCTGAATTATGACTTGCTTAATTTTTCTACTGTGGAATTTATTTTAAAAAGGTTAGGATTTTTACAGGTCCAAATTCCATTGATATTTATAACTTCCGACAAATTACAGCGGGTACTGAAAACGGATAACATGAACAACATTCAACATGTAATATTAGAACTAGAGGCTCACCTGAGCTTGTATCGCTCACCTCGTTTTAAATTGACCAATTCTAAGTCATTTCCAATATACAGATCTTCAAGTGTACTTTCCATAGGGTCCAGTGTTAAACAATGTTCCTAGATGGTTGTCATCTTGGAATACATATTGGCATCAAAATTACTGTTTTTGGTAAAGGACCTATGGATATGGTCCTTTTCAGCTATTGTTTTCAAGAAGAAGTGTATTTCCCATAAGGATCAATGTTAAACTATGTTTAAACAGAAGCAGCTAGCCATCTTGGAATTCTGATTGGCATCAAAAACTCCATTCTGGAAGAGGGTCTTCCACTGAAATCAGCTTCAACTGTCACAGTTGTTAACAAGGACCTTTGAGTACATTTCCCATAGGGTCCAATATTATACTTTGTTCAACCAACCTTGGCGGCCATCTTGGAATTCTGATCGGCATCAAAAACATGATTTTCTTAGAGGACCTTCCAAGAAATATTTATGGACATGTTTAGCTTCAACTGTCATAGTCATTTCCAAGAAAGTCTTGAACTGAAATTCCCGCAATGTTTAATGTTTTTCTTTGTGCCGTGGTGGCGGCCATCTTGAATTTCGGATTGGCACTACGAAAATAATTTTGCTAAAGAACCTTTAAATGAACGTTTATGGATATGTTCAGCTTGAACTGTCATAGCTGTTTCTAAGAAGAAGATTTTCAAGTATATTTTCTACAGGGTCCAATGTTAAACTTCGCCTTGGATTTCGTATTGGCACTACAAACAAACCTTTGATAAAGGACCTTTCAATAAACATTAACGGATCTGTTTAGCTTTAACTGTCATAGTCGTTTCCAAGAAATCTTCGAGTATATTTCCGATAGGGTCCAATGTTAATCTCTGTCCCACGATGGCGGCCATCTTGGATTTCGGATTGGCACCACGAACATAATTCTGATAGAGGACCTGCCAAGGATCACACCAAAGATTGGAGTTTTAGTTACGATTTAGTTTGTTACTGCATTTTTGTTATAAGGAAAAGTGTAGCAACCGATGATCTGTATGTTGAATGATTTTTTCTATGTTGTTCAATTTTTATGCTTTTACAGAATATAAGAAACTATTGAAATGAACTTGTTTGAAAGACAGTCCAAAAGCAAATATTTGTCTGAAACTGACATGAAGACAACTTAACCTTAGTCTTGCTATTTGTACTTGTACTTAAATATAGTAAACTTGAATATTACAATGTACATGTAACTAGTTTCGAGATCAGTGTTATAGGAGAAACTTACACTAAGATAACTTTAGATATCTGTCTGAAGCAGACAATACAAAGTTTGCCTCTTAACTTACGAAGATGTTTAAACCTATCATATCCTATCAAAAAAATTGACTTTCTTTAATTTAAGACAGTCATACGGTCTGTTTGTCAAATTAACTTACTACAAGGATTTTGCGTACATTAACCTGTACCTTCCAATGATTTTGTCATTGACGATATATACATTTTATGGTCGTGAATTTCAGAATTGTTTTATTTGTTAGTTATCTAAACGTTTTTCTTTAAAAGACAGACGGGAAATGTTTTTGTGCGAGGGTCTAAAAGACTAATCTTTTAAACAACTTTAGCTTTTAAGTTGTTTACGTTTGACTTTTTCGGAACTACGCTGTTATATGGGTTGTACGTGTCAAAAGTTACACAAATGCTCACATTGCTGAACGTCGAAGTATTATATGATTTGCCATCTTAACCCGAGTAAAATATGTAATATTTTATGGAAACTGTCTCGTTATTTCTTTCCATTGTTAAGTAATGGAACAAAATAACCAAAATATTGTTACTTTTTCGAAAAGGCTAACTCCTGCTTTGTTCGGTCCTTGTATTAGTTAAAATTTAGAAGAAATGTGCGTCCATTAAACATATGAAAGGCAAAATCCACTTCTTACAGTGTTTTGGGTATTATTTAATACAGTTCCTATCTTTGTTTCATTTAATTGTCTTAACTTTTATTTCGGTCTATATGCATTTTGCTGATGAGCAAAGTCTTGGAAATGCATCTTATATCGTTTAATTGAAAGCCGATGACACACAAAAATAATATAGAAAGGGGAAGAGATAATACGAAACACCGCATATACCGTCACATGTAGGGTGGATGTTTTGCGACACAAGGGGTGGATGCTCCGAAGCGGAAGATTGTTAGAAGAGATCAGCTCTTTTCGATTCTGTATTTTCTTATCTTGTTTCTTCTTAAATATTTAATAAAGCGGAACTCCTTAATGTTCAAGGAGTCCAGAAATGCATACAAAATATATCATCAATGTATTTGTTTTTCAAACACTTCGACTTCGTAGAGTAGGGTATAGAAAAAGTCCGAAAAATGCCGCTTCATGCCAAATTCCAGGCTTTAAAATTACAGAGACCCGATCAAGTAATACGTTAGCTGTCGCCGATTGCAAATATAATTATGCTGATACATATTATAGTTTTATAACGAGCATTTTGCCGTAAATGTTTAATTCATTGTTTGAGACACGCGGGGTGGATGTTGCATATGACACACGGGGTGGATGTTGCATATGACACACGCGGTCATAAAGTAGTAACATTTACAACTTAAGTTTTAATTAATATTTGACATCAGTTGGATATCCAAATATATAAGGTTCTTACTGTATAGTTTTTTAAATGAAATTTAACTAATACATGTATGTTATTGATATTATTTGATAATTAGTTCATTACCAGATAATTATAGGTTTAAGCCAGAGTATAAGCATTTGTCTCAATAAAAATAAATTTACACACTAAATATACATTTGTTAATAGGTTAAAAGGTTAAATTGGAAAAAGAATTAAGTTTTTTTTACATTTATTCCCTACAATTACTTTCATATTACATTGAAATGATATTCGTTCCGAATATCTTGGTATAGCGCATAGTGATATGTTTCCATGAAGACACGACACAAGTATTATCGTACTAGTTTATAGTCGATATTCTTGTCTAGAGTTTTATCTGAACGGGATCTTTAGTCCCAAGAGTTTTTAGCACATATAGTGTAATCAAGAGTCCTTGAATCTTACCACTTTCCTAAGAACGTACAGCTGAGTAGAGACGAAAAAGGATTGTATCGGGGAAGGCTTGTCAAACAGATGTCAATAAAAATAGTTCAATCATTAAAAGAGACATAAATACCGAGAGGTATTGAATTCAAAGCAATAAAAGTACAAATCTAAGGTAAAAAATCTGATAATAATTAAATAATTTGAATGCCGAATACAAAACTCAAACACGTACAATCGAACCATATTGATTGAATTCACAATCCAAACTTATGTACTAAATTTGAATTCATACATTCATTATTTTGAAGTTAGATCAATTGTTTTTAAATATTGCAACAATCTTATTGTACATTAAGTACAAGTTTAAAAAGATAATTGAGACACTGTAAGAAAAGATGAATCTAGTACATAATCCTTAAATTCAAAGTTAATTTTTTACAATATATGCATTTCAAAAACTACATTTTTTCACATTTCATTAGACACCTGACTGATTATAGAGTAATACTTAACAATTAAGTCAACCAAGGGTAGATTAAAGATAATGTGTAAAATAATTTTGTACCTCTCCATCAGAGAGTATAAGAAACTAATGATATTCTATATTTTCCCATAGAATTCTGATTTATTCAGAAAAACACATTCCTAATGAGTAATTTCTCTACAAATCGCGTTCTATTTTTTACAAATAATGCATTAGAAAAACAGTATATAATGGAGATAAATCCTTCAAATTCCAGTGGTTTCTATATAACGTACGAGTCTCAGTAGTTTATTTGAAAATGTACATATTGGTAATTACTCCTTCAAACTTCAGTTGTATGCATAGAACGTATTATAATTGCAGAAGTGTACATAAATAAAGCTAGCGCAATCTCAAACCAAGATCGTAAAATTTTGTTATTGATTACAACTGATTATTAAAAACTTCAAATAATTATTCCTTTTTTTGACTAATGCGTCAGTCCAGAAGTGCATTTTGCCTGACATGTCAGTCCTGTAGTGCATTTGGCCTTATTTATCAGTCCTGTAGTGCATTTTCACTAATGCGTCAGTCTTTTATTAATTTATCTGACGTGCCAGTTCTGTAGTGCATTTTGACTGATGCGTCAGTCCTGTAGTGCTTTTGCCCGATGTGTCAATTCTGTAGTGCATTTAGGCTGATGTGATTATTCTGTAGTGCATTTGGCCTGATGCGTCAGTCCTGTAGTGCATTTTGCCTGACGTGTCAGATCTGTAATGCATATTGACTGATTCGTCAATCCTGTAGTGCTTTTGCCTTATGTGTCAGTTTGCGGTGCATTTTGTCTGACGTGTCATTCCTGTAGTGCATTTTTCTTGACGTGTCAGTCCTGTAGTGCATTTTGACTGACGTTTCATTTCAGTGCATTTTGCCTGACGTGTCGGTCTTGTAGTGCATTATTGATTGATATGGCAGTTCAGTAGTGCATTTGGCCTGATGCGTAAGTCCTATAGTGCATTTTGCCTGACGTGTCAGTCCTGTAGTGTTTTCCCCTTATGTGTCAGTCTTGTAGTGCATTTTGACTGATGAGTCAATCCTGTAGTGTTTTTGCTTTATGTGTGAGTCCTGTATTGCATTTCGCCAAACGTGTCAGTCCTGTAGTGCATTTTGTCTGACGTGTCAGTCCTGTAGTGCTTTTGCCTTATGTGTCAGTCCTGTAGAGCATTTTGCCTGACGTGTCAGTCCTGTAGTGCATTTTGCATGACGTGTCAGTCCTGTGGTGCATTTTGTCTGACGTGTCAGTTCTGTAATGCATTTTGCCTGATTTTTATATAAAGTGGTATGTTATTTTATTGCTATTCTATTTGAAAAGTAATTTTATACCATATCATAACGATGGGAGATCATCTGTAGGCTATTACTTACTTTGTTCTATCAAAAGATATTAACGCCATTTTCACGTCAACCGTTTTGGAGCTATACTATTATATTATTCCAGTATTATTGTATATCGTATGAAGGAGAGAGTTCACATATGTAGTTTATGTTTAAACTTCTATGAGTAATAAGAAGTGTAGTAAATTTATTTATTTGCATTTATTATCAGCCTATATTGCCATCATAAAGGTAATATTTACATATTAATTTCAAAATGCCAATTTTAGCGATTCGACATTGTAAAGAGCCATATTGTCACTCAGTGCATTAATTTTCTTTCACGCCTTTGTCATGAATTTAGATTTAAAGTGTAGTAAAAAGCTAATGAATAAGGGTCAGGCCACATCATGTATGTTTTCGCAAATACGAAGCGTGACATCAATTGTTTACTACTAAACAACATCATATTGATGAGCGTATGCCATTTTCTCCTATAATCTGGAATTATTAATCAACTGGAAATGTATTTCTTTATAATAAGATCAAGTGCAAATGTCTGCCGGCTATAATTTCATTTTAAAGTTATTGGCTTGCAAAAATGGTACAAAACAACATGCAATATCATATAATAATAAAAATTCTATGACGTTTATCTTCAGGACAATATTACTGCTACATACTTATTTTCGTTAGATTTTGCCTGAAGCATTAAGCTTTATGTATTTTGCAACCTTTGTTTCTAAGAAAGGGCATTTGTAATCTCATTTTTACAATATTCCTGGTGCCAATAAATAAATGTAAATAAATGTATAATGATGTATTTTATAGATGTATTGTAACAAAACATTCTTAGCTCCTTAATAAGCTGCTCCCTGATATAAACTAGAGGCTCACCAGACCCTGTATCGCTCACCTGGCTAACATGTGCTGATTTTAGAATGTGTGTATATTAAGTGTATATTCAAAGGAAATCTACATTGCAAA
>JAOXYJ010071335.1:0-11750 GCA_028566555.1 Lithophaga nigra
AAGAAAACAAAAAAAAAAACAACATAGTCTTCCATGTTTGTTTAAGAGATATTCCCTGTAAAGAAGCTATATCCATGTATACGGGAAAGTCTTTTAAAATGTAAAATGTTGGAAAAATCTTACATCCGATCAATACAAAGTTATGGAATTTTGACATGAATTATAAAACAAATACTTTAAAAGGATAGATATGACATCTGTGTGTGCTTTTTAGCTTGTTCTTTTACAATAAGAAAAATCAGGTTTTCAGTACAATTCATGTAGTTACCTTCCCTCTACAAAAACTTACTTCCATCTATTTTAAGAATATGTTTTCTTAAGCATTATTAGTTTTATTGTTAAAATACTAAATTATCATTGGTAATCCATTGATACGAGATTTCATGTTAACATTTCTCTTATGAAAAACAGTTAAAATTTAGTCATAAAAATTACCGCTTCAGTAATGTAAACACTTAGAGAAAAATATCTGAAAGAATTTGAAGGATTGAGTTCT
Organism: Lithophaga nigra; assembly: GCA_028566555.1. Classification (NCBI taxonomy): domain Eukaryota; kingdom Metazoa; phylum Mollusca; class Bivalvia; order Mytilida; family Mytilidae; genus Lithophaga; species Lithophaga nigra. Next base: position 497 of record JAOXYJ010071335.1, read on the forward strand.
CTTAATTAATTATCTGATGTTAAAATGACACCTCAAAGTCTTAGGTCACAGAATTAGCCTACCGCAGTGTTTATCTTGTTTAAACTTTTTAGTTCAGATTAAAGCAAAACTATTACAGTTTTAAGGTATCAAAATGAATCTACAGTACCATTAAAAGAGAATCATCCAGAAACGTATTAATTCCATGTTTATTCAAATGAAATGAAAGGTGTTCAGCATATGTCTAATATAATAATGGACAAACAAAATTTCTTTTAAGAATTATATCAATTTAACAGTATTTTAAGAGAATTATTATATATTTGCTTGCAACGAGTTTTATTGGCGAAGAAAGCAGGAAGAATCCAGAAAACAGGTTCGGGGTTACCTTTTCCACAGAGATACAAATAGAGTACTTTTGTTAACCTTAATTGTGACAGGCTACAGAGATTTCTACTGGCATATATGTTCTACTTACCTAAACCACTCGCCGCGTAGCTATTGATTGATTGTTTCAAACGTATTTCATATGACTGATGTTCAATTTTGTCACTTTATTCAACCCTGACATTGTTTCTGGTAAAAAATTGCAAATGTATATAAAATTATTCTGGACTAAGATTTGTTTACACCCGGGTAAAAACAGGTTGCATACGGTCCTAATATTTAATTACTTACGAGGTTCTTTCGGTAGGCGTGGCTCTGAAAACAAAAGTAAGATTCAGTGAGTATTCTTATATTCATATACCATATATCTATTCAAACATCTTTTTTAATGGAATGACTGTTCTTTGTTTATTAAAAACGGATCACATAATACTATAGAATTATGTAGATCAAACGCGAAAATTGTTTTTATCTGGTTTTTTCTTTCGAATTTCATTTGAATTACCGATAAACAAAATAATGAAAATTTAATTCATCATACCCATTGGAGTAAGTATTACAGTATTCCAAAGAATATTCCATCTAGAGGGAATAAATAGTATGTAATATTTATTTGTTCCTTCTGAAAGAAGTATTATTATAATATATATAATAAATATGCAAGAAATAAGCTGATCAGGAACAAATATACGTTAACATTTTTGACTTTTTATCAGCTACATCAGCTTCCCATAGGACTTCTCCAATATGCACTGAAATAGAGTTAGTATAAAAAATGCATTGTGCTGTTTAAATTAACATTTATCTAGTGTTATATACATAACACACATTTGAGAGGGTGAAGGGGCATATTGTTATCGGAGAAATGCACTGTCAATCAAGTGGTTATCCGAGGTTGGCAGTGCATTTCAAGGAATAAGATATTGCAGCATCATCATCTCAAAGATGTGTTATTGTATTAACTGAATGCTTTTGTATGAATATGAATATTGAAAATCATTGAAGTATGTCCCTTTGCTCAATGATGCATGAACACTGTTACCCTTTGCCACGTGATAGGTTCTAAGCCAACTAAAACACATTAGCCAAGAAATTTGGATAAATTATAATTAATATTTATTATCATCAGTCTCTTTGGACCAATAAAACATTTAGATCCTTAAGCAGTCTAATATATATCAAAATCTGTATTTGCTATCAATAAAATATATCAAAGAAACTGACCTTTACACACTTCCCTCAGAACTTTATTCTTTATTGGATCGGTGTTCAGTCGACTGTAAGAGTCAACAAATATACTGTAGGTATCGGATGGTTTACTTGCCATTCCTTTGATCTCTGACTTGTCAATGTCATCTCCAACCCCAATTGCAAAAATGAATGCCGGTAAATCTTTGACTCTAGCAGCTTCCATCTGGGTGACGATTTTGCCCTCTTCAGCAGAGTATCTGTCGTAGCGACCTGCATTGGTTACACCATCCGTTAAGACTACAACTACATTCGTAACACCAGAACGTTCGCCGTTGTCAGGAGCAAATACTGTTTCATGAATATATTTTAAACCTTGGTACATTCTAGTGGCATCTCCAGCAATGTACTCGATTCTATTAATTGCATCTAAGACATCTTTTTTAGTCTGGTAGTCCTTAAAGCCAAATTCAAGCCTCGTATCGTTACTGAAGGACACAGCTGCTACTCGGCTTTGCTCATTTCCTGATCCTATATCTAACATTTTAATAACGTCATGGATAAAGTCGATCTGCAGTTTGAAATGCTTAGGCCAGATGCTAGCAGAAGTATCAACAACAAAGGCTATGTCCACTGGGGCATCACACATTCGTGTTCCTGTAAATTAGGATGAATACTTATATCTCAACTGCTCGACCACACCAAGGAGGACGTACTAAGGTAAGAAATACATGTTTCATATCTTTTTTACGAATTTATTAGAGATAGCGTGAAAACTACACGTAATTTGTCAATGACTCGGTGATCATCTTCTGCTTGGCGTTGATGAACATTAAATATCCGCGAGTCCTTTTTAACGTCATATAAAGATTTTCTTTAATTTATGCTGCATTTTAGTGGTTTTTAACAGGTTTTCTAGCTACAAAAAGTTCTGGACAGATTATATATGGAATGCGATGAAGAACAAAAATCCATACATTCTCAATTCATGCAGTGTTTATTAGTTTTTGTAAAATATTAATACCATTGTGTGTTTTGGGGAGTTTTATGGAGAATTCGTCATCTATTGGCCCGTGTTTTTTTTCTAATTTTAGAGGTAACTGTACCGTTATATTTGTATTCATTGTTTATTACAATTTTGGGTGGAAAGCTGACGAGCCACAAAATGGATCCACTGTTGCTAGCAGATCTTAGAAACAACGATAATATTCCATCTCAAGCTAGTAGAGTGATATTGAAAAATATCAGAGAGAAAGATTAAAGGAATTTATCGCAAAATAGCGATAATAAAGAATATAACTGCGAAGTTGGACAACCATATACAACTATTTACATAAAGAGGGTTTTTCCAAAAAGAAAGATATTCATATAAAAAAATTTGATTTGATGACGAAATATGAAGTATAAAAAAAACATCGGTTCAATAACAGGATGTCAAAATAAATATACTCACGGGCTTGTGCTGTAACCTGTTTAGCAAGAAAAAATTTAAATTAAAGCACATCAAGCAAACTTTGTTGGTAAGAATTAATTACGCTTTTCTACCAGTATTTGTACATGTACGTGGGATTTATTAATTCAGTAGAGGAAAATTCTACCGTACTATAAAATATAAAATGATCCTGGGGTTCATTATTGGCTATGCATTACCAGAGGTGATTTGGCTATGAATATTTTACGAAACACACTGCCCATCTTTTTAATTTTGTGTGTGTGTGTCCCAGATATACCAATTTCTATTTTCGTAATGTTACGATTAATTTTCAGTTCAATACTTGAAACTGGAAACTCCTACAGAATCCACACTTACTTTAAAACATTGGAGACCTTGCAGACTTTTGCAGGAACTTTACATATTCATAAGCGTATAATTTTTATAGTTTGATCTTGCATAATAACACATTGTTCTTTCATAAAGTTTGGCATTACTGTATTTATTGTTCTCGATCTTTGCGTTTTGATTTTGTAAGTCTATATATCTGCTGTTTTCATAAACTTGAAACAAATCAATACAACAGCCAAGAAAATGAAACTGATTACATCAGACGCAAAACAATATGAACTTTCTCGGGAAGTGAGAATGATATTTGTTAGACTAGTTCTGCTGTAAGGGTTTATTACTTCACTATATACCAACACAGATAGCCAGTAACACCAGGTTTAGCAACAAAACTTGCATTATGTAGTGTACTGACGTCGTGCGGATGCCGTAAACCGTCTGGTTTAGGCATTTTGACTCACGCATCAGTGGGGATAAACCACTTTACATCATATCCGGAGACATCTCGTACACACAATGTACTGCAACCGGGATAGTATCTACCTGGAATGCAGTCATATGTGTACATAAAGGAACCATTGTATCATAGGCAGATGAACTGGCCTAATGACGTGCACCTGAACATAACCTACTTAATGTATTAATAATAGGTGTCATGTATATTCCTCACATACTGTATGTCTGAATATCTCAAAGATTCACAATTACTAAGAAACCATTAAAAATTGTAATTTTACGTCTTGTTCTTGTCCCTTTTTCATGTTGTTGATTGTACCATCTTGAAATGTCTAAATGTTTCTACGCTATAATCTTGTATATTGAATATGCCCGAGAGAACCCTGGGGTATAGAAGTAGAACCCGGATTCTCCAGTCGCGGTGTAAAATCAATACACAACCAGTAAAATCAGAGGTCACGTCTTGGCAGAATGCCATACTATCTACTCGTTTAAGAACCCGTGTTCATGTTGTTGCAAGCTCTTCCCTAGGTTTCCAGTTACAAGGCAAAAATTTCCTTTTTTACCAGTTCCAGCCTCATTTTCCCATGGCAGTCAAAAATTGTCCGCCATCATTGATCATCCCATGTCCTCCTAATAATCGTCTGTTGACTTGTAATCGTCCTGAATATAGCTGTAATATTGCTCGTTATACATTTAAAACCAATCAATCAATCAACTAATTAATCAAAATCGACCAAATGTTGCAGTGGTATTTTTCGGTGCTTAGTCGTGTTTTATCTTTATGTTTTAATCAGATAATGAAAAAGTCATTAAGACACACACTAATATTAAATTCGAATATAAATACAAAATAGGGAAGATTCACTCAAACGTCGGAATTTTTATGAAAATCATTCTGTCAGCAAAACATATGTCCACAAAAATACTTGGATACATCTTTTTTGTTGAAAAAAAACCAGCTATTAAGTATGAAAAAAGCTCAAAATTACAATTAAAATAGTTTTGGGGAAGCAGAAGAATATTAAAACAAAGGTCTTTTAATTCGATAAAGAAGTACAGATTACATTCTAAATCATTATTGGCCTTGCTGTACCAAATGTGTCTTTACAACTGACAAGACTATTGGTAGCAATAAACTCACCACTAAAGAAGCAGCTGTAAAGACGTGTTGAAACATCATGAATTACAAATTTAAAAAAGCCAAGATTAGCAATATCGTATTTATTCCGAGAAAGAATAACCAACAGACCAACACTGACCTTAAATGTCATGAATTAAACATTCAGATTTAAAGAGAAAAAAACCGGACTTTCTGACACTTGACACTATAAATACTTTACGACCAAATTGTAGTAATTTGTAATTGAGCCAATCTGAAAAAATATGTATCGAGATTTTTTTCTGGGAATATTATCAAGACATGTTGATGATAAAATTTAATCCTAATTGTGTAAGGCTTTGAAGTCAATGTCATTTATAAATGGACAAATCGTAAAATACTATGTCATTTATGTGAAAGTAGCGCTTGAAATATAAGTCCATATGCACTTAAACTTAATTTTTATCTGAAAATTGAATTAAACAGACAGCAATATTTTTCAATTGGTTTTTTTATCTTAATTTATCACCTACAAAAATCAACTTGCTAAACTTTATTTCAACAGCAAATGATTTCTGTTGAAAACTTAATATTTGAAAAAAAAAAAATCGTCAAGGCTTAGTTAAACATTAACAAAAGAAATTAGTATATTGCCATAGTAGAAGTCATAATAAAAGTTAAAATATTGAATAAATTTTAGTTAAATTTGTTTTACTTTGAATTAGAATACTTTCTTGAACAAAGCGATTAAATTCAAAGCGTAGCTTCAACATGCAAAACAGAATTCTTTGCGTATATAACTATTCTTAAACTCAAATCTTACTTACTTGTACAGCAAAGAATAAAACTAACCACTTATTTGGGTACATGATTTTCCGCATACTGGTCTTGAGCGTACCGAAGAGTTTGAAGGCACGTTTTTATACGGTTATAAGATAAAATTAACGTAATTGCTTGACAATTAAAAAAAATATAATTTGTCGATTTCTACTTTTCGTGTAATATCATATCTTGATATTTCAAAAGAAGCGGTAATATTTTGGAATGAATTGCCCATTTAGTGTTAATAAGCTGCAATTAAACCCTCGAAAAACAATGATATAGTGTTGATTACCGAAAGTATCATGAACAAGTTCACTCATATAGAGAATTAAAAAAAATCACGTCCTTATGTACTGTGTAACAGCACAGCCTACATGTATCTCTCCACGTCCCACCATTCAAATGAAATGCCAAGGACGAATGCTCAGATTACAATACGCTTTAATGATGCATTTTACAGATTTCTATCTATCAAGCCTTTTTTCAGGGCTTCATCTATCATATTCTACTTATACAATAATTTATCCATGCCATAAGTTTGTTGGAGATTTTACTATGGGTAACATTATTTTCGTAGAAATCGTAAAAATTCCGAAAATGATGCTAACCATAGTAAAATCTTCAACAAACTTATGGTATGCACGAATTATTTCGATTCTAATATTAAAAACGGTGTAATTTTAGAACAAATCATATTTCGGCTGTTGCTACCCAAGTAACGTTGACGTCAACCGGAAGTCTTTGGGAGGAAATTAAATTGTAAAATTTAATTAAATTACGGAACGTCACCTAATAAATACGGATTCCTACAGTTAACATATAACCGCCGTAATAAAGAAAATAACGCAAATTTTTAAAGTGTGCTCTTATGAAGGTGTCAAAAAGAAAAATTTCGCAAATGCGCAGGCGCTAAGTTAAGTAAATTGGGGATTTTAATATGAATTAGTCCTCAAAAGCAATACAGGAAGTCATATTAGAATTTATAATTAAAATCCTTCCTATTTTGTCGTGATAAATCAAACATCGTCCGAAGAACACCTCAGAACGAGGTTTATTTTATCAGCAGCAAAGGATATATGTTTATTCAGATTGGAGCTATCCCAGAATCAACAAAATAACAAGCATGGGTTTTAAATCACATTCTATCATTTCTTCCTCAATTAATTTTAATATGCACTAAATTTTCATCCCCAGAGATATAGATATTTTGTGAATAAACCTGAGTTCAGTGTATATTTTTCTAGAACAAGCTGTTCAGTGTATATTTTTCTAGAACAAGCTGTTTGATATCTATACACACCTAAAATCCTTTATTCAGATTACTTCTTCAGCTAAAGAAATACAATTAGCAGAACAAGCGTGGAAATTTTTTTTTTTTTTCGTGCAGAAGATTAGAACTATCTTTTTCCTCATTAGGCTGATATACCTGCGTAGAATACAGCAGTTACTATGTATATATAGATAGGTACTTAAACGTTACGCTCAATGTTGCGTTCCGTAAGTTAAAAATAAGTTTTCATTTGATAAACTGCAATAAATGTTGCACGTAACGAAAAGATATAGAAGTTATTTTGACCTATGTTTCTTCGGTGTTTTCAGTCGGGGTTTCCTCCTTTTCTTTCTGTTTACAGATACTGATTTTTTGCTATCAACAAAGATCTTCACGACTGAAAAATCAAATCATTCTTTGTTAAATATCTTTAGACATAAAGTAGTCAATATCAATTAATTAATCATTTTAAGAAGATGCGTTCGATTAGTTAAGTTAAAAAAAATCAGGTGTTTACATTATTTGTTTACTAATATTATATTTAACTAAGATATATTCCGTTATATACGATTTTATATCATTCTTTTCTACATGTGTATACTGACCTTATTGTATCAATTTTAACGTGAAGCGTAATTGATGTCAAACGTTAACTATTTGTGAAACGTTAAATGTGAAATTACTATTGGACAAAGGTATTTTCCTTTTATTTTTTTTCTGTTGCCATAAAAGTGTTAAAGAAGGCAAAATATGAAATTTCTATAAAAACGTATTTCTATCGTGTTATCATTTGTCACATTTTTGAAGACATATTCTGCGTGTTTTTGTACTTAAATTTATACTGAGGATGTCAAAAGCTTTCAATGTATTTACGTTAAATATTTTTGTTGGACACAGATTTCTGTAAATATTTTTAAACATTTAAAATCAATCAACAAACGTGAAAAAAGACGGAATCTATTTTAAAAACGTATTTTTTATTACAGAATTTTGACCGCCTGTCTTTTCTTTACAGGGTGCAAGGTGCTTTCCACATGCAGCCTCAATTGATGCATTTAGATTGGTTGCTATCTGTGATGATATGACCTCAGAGATTTGTTTAATAGAATTTGGTTCCTTTAATATACTAAACACGACTTGTGTTAGTTTATCCACTTTACTTTGTCAGCAGCTAGGTGGGGCCACTGAATACTTCATGCATACTATCTTTACTAAAACTAGAAGTTTGTAGTGTTTCTTCAGACGTAGACCCGCTCGTGTTAGGTTTATGTTTGATCTGACGTTAATATTTCCTTATATGTAAGGGAGAATCACTAGAACCACTTGTTGCCCCCTTTTTTTAACCTGGGACGGGTGGTATACCGGCCATATTTGTTGTTAATGTTTTTGACTGTATGATAAATACTCACGAAATTGTCAGTATTTTTCCAATTTTAGAATCAATATCTATCCTTCAATGGTCCAGTAACTGCTATAATCACTAACCTGGCTGATACTAACGAACGAACGAAACACCAAAATTCAACCCCCTGTTGCACTGTTACAGACATGTCTCTGTCATGTTATGCCATGTTTGGTGCTTCTTTTTACATTTTGTCCCACCTTGGAAGTATTTCTTTCCCCAATATCAATATGACGTCATATATACGCAAATGAAGTCATTGGATATTTCATGCAAAATTTCGTGTAAATCCGAGGACCACCTTTTACGTTTTTTAACCTTAACTTCGGTTAATGACACTTCCGTGTTACGGGTGACAACGTCTGAATTAGAGCGTTGTCGATGTTTTTGCTGATTCATTCTTTCTTATTACAAAATAAACCCTTAAATGCTTTGGATATCGAGGAATATAAATATGTTTTCATTTATATATTTACATTCCCCGATATCCAAAGCATATAATTTATTTATGCAGTCGATACAATCAGAATACGCACCTTATTTGCGAAGTAAAACGAATTTCAGACTTAAAGCGCAACACCGTGGGTAAAGTCTAAGTAATGTCATTGGGAGAAATACAGACCGGACGTAATGCATTTAAGGGTATTCATTGTGACGTACATCATATTCGATCCTCTTGTGTGATGTCACAAATGGTAAAAAGGTTCTCGACAACACTGCAAAATTAGAGAAAAACCTCGCAACCTAATTAAAATTAGATCTCAGAACTTGCTTCTTGTTTTCTAATAAGTTGTTTAATAATCGATTACAAAACAGGAAGCAAGTTCTGAAATCTAATTTTATGACGTAGATGGCAATGAATGATCATGATTTCCGAGTGAAATAAATCTCGATATTTCACTGTAGTGAAGTCACAATGCCAAAAAAACGATGCGCAACCTGCACAGGAAAACACAGTTCTGAGCTTTAACGCATTTGCATCAAATTTGCAAGAATTTTCAGTCATATTTTATATACAGTGATTCTTTTTCTATCACCACGATTACGCACATGAGTAGAAACTGCAATGGTCAATAGCAACTGATAGTTTTGTGGAAGAATGCTGTAGTAGAAATTGCACATTTTTATAAATAATTTGTGAGCTGTTTCCATTTACAGAAGAGTTACATGTACGTACTTTTAATTATCAGAAAATGTGAGTCGCTAAATATGTATTACCTTTATAAAGGAAAATAAACTCTATAACAAGAAATTCACCATCAAATTTTAAATACAAATATTCAAATGTTTGCAGTGCAAGTATACATAATACTAGGAATACTGTGCTTAGTTTATATTCATCTAATCTAGAAACGCAGATCAGTAAATTTCCAATTTGCTGAGACATTTGATCTTAAAAAAAATTCTGTATCCTATAAGGGGCAGGCACAGCTTACTCATTCGAAAAGCAACCCATGTTTTTGGTGGGGTCTGTGTTCCTTATGCTCGGTTTTTAGTCTTTCTTGTTGTGTCTTAGATATTTGTTTGCTTGTCCTTGTCTTAATCTGAATTTTGTTTTCGTCCCTTGATTGTCCATTTTTTTCCTTCGGTTATCTTAACTTTTTTTAGACGTTTTTAGGGTGTTTTAAAAACAAAATCTCAAACATTCTTTGTTTGTACAGCCAAGAAGAAAATAAACAAATTTGACGGAAGCAACTATCGCTGCATAATTAAAGGCAGAACAGTGTTGTGAAGAATTCTACAGTACGCGAGGAGTGAGTTCATCTGAGTTTGTAGAGGTATATCCTTGTAATGAAGATGTGGAAATTTACGGACATTGCAAAATAAGTAAAGATACCAAACATATTGTATATCCATTAATAGATATATATTGTTGTTGAGGTAAGTAAGATTGTGGAAGGTACGGACGACCGTTAGTGCAAGGGGTTGAAAATATTTTAACTGGTAGCTGCCATATATTCATGGCGACGGACACTTAAATTTAGTTGTTATCTTGTCATTTGCTGAAATAACGTGCCTTTTCCTTACCAATGAGCATTGATGATAAATTATAATAATAAAAATAAAATGATCACTGTGCCCTATTATTAATTTTAAATTATTTGATATATGTATATATATATTTGCCTGTACACGACTTTTTAGGCCTTTTTTCCACGTGGAAAAAAGCAATTATTTCTAGATTAATGTAACTGACATTTTGTGGTTATTACCTTTTGGTTGAAAATAAATTGCTTAATTTCAAGATTGAAGTGGATATTTTACATGTACCTGAAAGTAATGCGAGTCTGGTAAACTTATTTTATGCAACACATCTGATGGCCAAAAAATGATGCTTTATGCATTTTCGAACTTTCAACTTAGAAAATGTTCGCTTTCAGCAGAATGAAGCTTTTCTAGATTTCATTACATTGTCATTTTTTGCAATCTTTCATGCACAGTAACAAAGTACCACTCATTCTGAGGACAAAACAGAGTTCCTTCAATAAATCAAGAAATATTACGGAATGTTTTTAACAATTTTCCTTTTGGAGAGCCTGAACATGGCATTTCTGACATTTTAAAGAAATGGCACAAAAACAAATTTCGCAAACTGAGTTGGCAGCCATTTTGTTATCTTTTCATATACGGTTGTAATGATGGCTCAATTTGAACATAAAATTGAGTAATTTAAAGTGTGATTTAATGATACAATTTAGATATTTTTATCTGGCGTTATAAGGGGTATAGATATTCTAATTATTTTATATTTTTTGATGTCCGCAATTCCTACTTAATTTGCGAGCTTTGTCTTCTTAACGTATATAATTTATCACCAAAGTGTTTTGCAAAATCAAATGTTATTATGCTATTTTACAGCATTATACC